>JAHZNE010007829.1:0-14744 GCA_027744055.1 Callyntrura sp. NNG-2020 | reverse complement strand
AAAGAGAAAGTAACAACCTTGCTGGAAGAACATACTTACGTAGCCCACTACAGCAAAATAATCACCCATCCGACCCTAACTCACTATTGCTACTATTACTACTACTACTACTACTACTACTACACTGAAATGAGGGTTCAATCAGCGAAATTATAGGGATGGTCGTAGAACTGGACCTTCCATCCAGTACACATCTACAAATATACATAACGCGTCGCATAATACACAGAAGATGATGAGGAGGACGACACGACAGATTTCATGATGATGGCCCTATTATGCCGCTCTCATTGTCTGTTGGAAATTGAGGATTCAATGCGGATGACTGTCTTGAAATAAAACGATCATATTATATACAAAATGATGAACAAAATTCCATAGAAAATAAGGAAGAGACACCCACCAAGACGGAGGGAAAGATAACAGCTCGTCTTCGTATTAAAAAGGAAACCAAAGAAAGTGACTGGGGAAAAAAGAAGTAGTAGTATTTGTAATAGTGGATCATATTATAAGACAAAAGGAGAGAGAGAGAGTGAAGGAGAGAAAAGAAGACGGGGGAAATGGCTGTATCATCATCATCATCTTCGTCGTCGTCCTCATCCTCATGTTCGTTGTAATCCCTGTCCATATTACATAATACATGTGAAATCTTACAACAGCAACAGTAGTAGTAGTCGTCGTAGTAGTAGTAATAGTAGCTGCAGTAATAGTGCTTACTACTTGAGAAACAGTCACCACCACCACCACGAGTACTATTACCTCCACTCATGCTACTTGTTTCAGTTCCTGTTCCTTGTTGAGAAAATAGATTGTTCCTTTTCTCCCTTTTTTGTTTTAAGATATACCTTATTTCTTTTTGTTGAAACCATTATTACAGGTTTTTATTTTATTACTTCAAGATTCTCCCTCTCTACCCGTCTCTCTCTCTCTTTTCTTCTCCTTCTTTTTTTCCCTACTATCCAACTATCTTTTGCAGACATTCGTAAAAATAAAAGAAACGAAAAAAAAAACTTTTTTTCTCTTCCTCTTTCATATATGTAACCCACTTGCGACTACATGAAAAAGATGTCGACGTATATACTTTCTGGTCGATCTGACTGTCCTCCGGAAAAAAGTTAACAATGTACACTTTTTGAGCACGGATGTCTTCCAGAGACAAGTGTGTTGCCTGTATGTATGTTCCGTTTGGTAAAAAACTAGGTACCCATGTGCCATGTATTTCCACTAGTGTGTATGTGTGTGTACATGGACTACACACCAGTGAGAGAGAGGGACCGTGTGAAAGAATTGAGTTTAGGTAACTTGCCGTAACAATTTTCCTCTGCCCGCCATCGCTTCAGTTTGAAGAAAGTACTAAAAGGGAAAAGTCATTGCGTAACATGAACAGGTCGGTCGTTCATTTGGTCCATTTTCCTTTTTTCTCATTTTATGACTTTATCTTCATGTTTGAAACGTATTGTACGTATCTCCTTCAAAAAAATGTTTGTAGCTTTCGCCGTTTGAAAAGCGTCAAAAGGTACCTAAAACAAAGTAAAAAAGGACACCTTCACTCGCTGTTTTTCAGTTTTCTCCTTCATCTTTTTTCATTGTAACATAGTTAAAATAAATGTTTGGGTTGGATGGGGTAGAAAAGAGCTTGTATTGTTGTAAGTGTGGAAGAAACAACCGGAAAGGAAAAATTAGACAAGCTTTTAACATTTTTCTTTCTTTTTTTTCAAAAAAATACTGAAAGTAGAAAGTTTTAACTTTTTTGTCTTCCTACTTTTTCCTCTCCTCTCCGTTCGTTTTTATTGGATGAGTTTGCTGTTTTATTTGAGTGAGCGCGCGCGCGTTCTTGAGTTACGGGCGCGCTGGGTCTCAAAAGAGAAAATGAACTGAACGTTGTAATAACGGATGGAAAGGTTAAAAATATTTTTTCCTACCAAAGTGTTGTACCAAAAACTTAAAACAAAAGGACCGTTTACATAAACGGAACTTTCCCCCTCCTTTTTTACTTTTGTGCAACGCAGCGGAATGACCATGTTGAGAAGGAAAGTAGGGAAAACGTAGAGAAAGTGTTAAAATACAACAAATACAGCGAGTATTTTCCATTGTTTACCCTTTCATTCTTTGTCCCCATCTTCTCCTTTCTACATCAACAGATAAAATATGGAGAAAGTTAAGCTTTTACGGTAATGCACTTGGTCGTTGTCAGAGTGCGCAAAAATAAATACACACATTTTTCATTTAGAATAATAACAATGACGCCTATTGATATCTTAAATGAAAGCCGTCACTAATGATGATGCCCCATCCAACTGATTATACTTTTTCAGCCTCTCATCGTAATTATGGCAGACATATTGACGTCCTACGTGGTTTCCCACTTGCATCAAGTTACAGAGAGTAAGGCAGTCTTCACAAAAGTGATTTACATATGGCCGACTCAAAATCGACAGGCAATATATATTGCAAGGGTAAACTGCTCCAAGAAGCATTAGAGATGGGAGTAATACCAAAATTCGTGTTATAGGTACATTATCACTGAACGGCTCCCATGTAGTTACCCTAGCAAAACTTCCTGTGAAAATATACCGCTTCTCGAGCAGATTTAAGAAGACGGTGAGAAAATATATTTCCTCAAACTTTCTCAATGATGCTCATTTTTATTCCTATTTTCTTCTTTACATACATTTCGCACTTTTGTACCCTTTTTTGTTCATTTTATTCTTTTTGAAACCGTTCACTTATATCCGCTAGGTTTTTCAAAATGGCTGTCTACACACACACACATTCCCCCGCAAACATAGCCCTTTTTTGGGCGCGCGAGAGGAAAAGAGCAAAAGATAAGTATTTAAGTGACAGCATGAGCAATACTAACAACAAAATTTCTTGCAATTTCACTTCAATGCACCTTACCATTTCCCCTACCACGGGGACCCATCTTTTGAAAAAAGGGCCTTTTGATGTGCATCTTTTTAAACAACAGCATCTAATATGATGTTTAATAAACCATGCAATGATGCTCAAAGAAAAGTCGCACAAGTAAACCAATAAAAAGTAGACAAAACCCCTTTAGAAACCGGCGAATATATTCCAACTTTACCTTTCAGAGAGCTATAGGGACTTTCACACTTACACTCGGGTTGCCATTCCTTTCCGAATCCTTACAAAATATTGTTTCAGGGCTGAGTTCTACAGTGAATTGCACCACACTTTCTTCGAATATATAGATATCCTAGGAGAAAGGCGTCAAATCTATACCCCATTCAAACGCGAGACTCTCCCTATTGACAATGCTGCCTCATAAAAAAGGGAGCTTAAAGGAGCTTAGAATACATTCGTTATTCCGATAAAAAACGTAAAATTATGAAAAATTAATAAAAAAAAATCTTAAAACATTTAACTAATTTGTAATACTGTTTCTAAATAAAAAAAAATATAAAAAAATCTGCCAGCGTCGCGTCGCCCTCAAAATTTGAATTGGGATGATATGAATATATATATACAAAGCCCTCCATATTCCCTCCCAATCCTTCACATTTTTTCCTAACAAAAAGTCCGTAAACTGGAAAATGTTTCAATAAGCACGTATATCCATAAAGCGCCCTGAAATTGTCGTGCTGTTACGTATTTTCACAGCATTGTCACCCTTGCCGTTGTTCAGTTTTAAAATGGTTCGCATAATGTAAATATAAACAAAAGGGAAAGTAGGCTAAGCACGTTTCTTTTGGCGAAAAAGGTGTTGCTAAAATAGAAAAGGCATATCTATATACTATACACGACTTCCTATGCCTTCTTCCCTCCATACAAACACTTTCTCCTTCCTTAATACTTCAACAATTGTGCTCCCAAACTACAACTTTTTTATGGTTCAATGTCCCGTTACTTTTCTATTGGACTTTTTTTGTGTACCTCTCTTGTCTCCAAACGAGAAGGCGATGAAAAAGACTTCACCCTTTTCAACCCGAACCGATCATCTAAAAAGAGAGAAGGAAAAAAACTTCAATTGGTTGTATTACCAGTTACTACTAATACTACTACTACTATTACTACTACTATTGTTGCTGATGCGAAACAATATACGGCATTGCCATCACCACCCCTATCTATCCAGTACCTAGTGTGTTAGCATCCACGAACTGTTTGTGTCATTATTACACAACATAATAAATAATATATAAAGATATATGCCTCGACACACAGGTCGACGGAGGCAACATTGTTATTATTAGTAGGAGAGACATTGTTTCCGTGAAGCCACGAGTAGTGCAACATTGGCAGAAAGTAAGGTAGAAACAGGAACAAGTCCTTGTTTCCTATCTGTTACGTTAGAAATTGCATTTTCGGTCTCAAAGGCCAACTTTGAAATTTTTCGCCTTTTTCGTCTTCTTCCTCCATTGAGCTCCTCTTTTAATGCAATTCATGTCGTTGTCTTGTTCCTCGTTCCCGCTACCGTCGTCACGGACCATAGAGACTGGGTGCAAAGGGAGAAAAAGAGCTATAATGCAAGACAGTTTACATTATCCTTATCATTTCCCCCTTTTTTCACTTTCCGATTTTCTACAAGTTTACCTGTTCTGCCCGCGCTCCGTAGACAAGCTAAAAGCTCTAGAAATGTATTATACACAGGTCAAGAAAGTCAAGTGGTTCCTTTGTTTTGGAGGCTCTTAGCCAAATTTTTATTCATCACGTTTTTTCACTAAAGAGGCAAGAAAGTAGGGGCTGACGAAAGCGAAGTGCAGAGGAAGAAAATCAAACGGCGTGTATACCAGCTATGACGGCGATGGCCTGGCTCAAGAGCTAAGTAGCATTAGCACAAATAATAGAACCACATAAACATGAGCTCTCGAACAAGCAGGGAGGAAGAGAGAGAGAAAGCGGAATGAATCGCAACAGTGGTGTGGCGGCTATTTTATTTACCGTTCTCTCTCCAAAACTGTTTCTCTCTCGCTGATTCAAAACTACTGATGCCGTGTCGTGTTTAATGTTTTAACCTTAATTTCTCCACTTTACTTTTCTTTTTGTCGGCTGTGGCTCTGTGTGTGTGTGTGTGTGTGTGTTTGGGAGGCAAACAAGAACTGAAAAATAAATACGACGGTTTTGTTGGCGCAAGAAAGAGGAGTAGAAAAGTGTGGTAGCATACGTAACAGTAAACGTGGTGGCAGGGGAAGAGGAGACTGTAAATAAAATATCAGGCATTTTAAGTAATAATACATATAAGGTTTCATGAGCCTTGTGAGGGAAAACCCTCTTGTATTTTTCATGTTGATCATGACGAATAGATTTGTTTGCTTTTATTTTCTGCTGCAGAGTAAAAGCTTCTTTTTGTTTTGATTCGAATGACATGCATGTGATTGTGTTTGTTTATACAACAGCGAATAATAAAGTAAGAGACAGAGACGTGCCTTGAAGACCGGCGCTGCTGCTACTGGTGTGGCGCAGGTGAAAGTTTGTTGACAGCCAACTTATCTAGATGTGGTGCTGAAAAGGTTTAATAATTGAGACCTTGAGTTCGTTGCCTGAGCTGAATGAGGGTAGTGGTGGTGGTAGTTGTGCAGCCAAGTGGCAAGGTAAAGGCAACGTGGTTGGGACATGATACTCAAACAAACAAAAAATAAGAAAAGGGAAAATATGAAACTAGCGTGCATTTTAATAATATGATCCTTGACTCGCTTATTTTTGTGAGAGAGAATATCTTTGATATTCGTGTAAATACACACCTGTGTGTTTTCTCGGAATTGAGACGAATGTGAAGCCAGAATAAGTCCAACTCACTCACGCAGCGTCGTCGTCGTATGTAGGACCCTTTTCCAATTTTCGGGGAAACAAGAAAAAGTCTGGGGGTGAAAGTCAATTTAAAAAAATGAACTAAATTTTTTTCTTTTGGATTTGTTTTCAGAATCAAGATTGAAGACCTCCAAGAGTTGTCGTCTCAAATGTTCCGTTTTGGATGAGGAACCAATGTACAGAGAAAAATTGTACATGCACAGTTTGTGATGTGTTGATGTGTGCAAAATATGATTGATGATAAAACATAATTTAACGAATTAAGCTAAACTAGTGTTACTGCAAAATAGACAGCTAATCAAGTGGTGATCGCGTCAAAATAGGCCTATCGTCCCTCTTCATCATAACTGGTATAACAGGTAAGACTTTTTGAACTCCAGTCATTAGTCATTTAGAACAGGCACATTTCACACAGCAATGAGTGGAATTTTTTTTGGTAAACTGCTTAATTTTATCGAGCACGTTTCATCCGGCGTTCCATTTTCGCTCGAAAAAATGGCTAGGGCAAATGAAAGTTGGGAGAAAGCAATATAAATAACCTGTATTGGAATTATTGTTATGATCCTGTGTTGTTATTAAGAGGAAAAGTAGATTTGGGTACACTACATGAATATTAAATTTCATCACTATCATCATCATCATCATCAAAATCATCATCACGTTTACCACTATTTCGCCACCAGGATACTCTTTCACCTCTTTGTGAACTAAAAAGGAAGTGTTTAATAATAACAGTAATAGCGGCACCAGCGGTGGGTCTGTTGGAGTCGTGAAGTTTCATAACGGAATTATCCCTAACATTGCGAAGCGCTTTCTTTTCTCTCTCTCTCTCTCTTCACCACCAATACCCACACCACGACTACCACCATCGGTGCTAATTATACAGGAGGACGACTAGAAATTAGATCAAGTTTAGTAATCATAATAATAATAAGTGAAAAGTAATAATGAAACGAAGGGAGAAAAAAAGAGAACGAGTGAAACATGTACGTGTTAGAAAAATCGTCTCTCTCCTCACCCAGACCTGTCTACCAGGTACTCTTCTCCCTGTACAACTCCTATTACTTCCCCACCACTATACTCCCATTGCCATGTAACACGAGAAGAGAATAGGCAGGTAGACGGTTACGACTGAAGGTGATGGTAGAGCTGCAATATTCGAGCGATTCAGCTGACGGCGATGATGATGGTGGTGCGGTAGTTGGTCTGGGTAGTAAAGCCCCTTTTGATCCCAGTTTGTAGCGTACCGTCGTCATCTCCGACCCATTTGCATCTCTCTCTCTCTCACCTGGCCTAGTGGGGTTCCTTTCCTTTATCACGACAATACCTTCACCGCACCATCACCGTCGCCGCCTCTCTCTCTCTCTCCCTCTTTTTTGTGTGGATTAATAATTAGAACTTATAACTTTAACGCACACAGAACAGAGCCGCAGCAGCAAGCCTGGCAGATTTTTTTTACTACACTGCAGTAATACTACTACGACCAACTACCAACTAATAAAAAGTGTAGCAGTAATAATAATATCATCGTAGTATAATGCAAAAAATAGTCGTCATCGGCGGCGTGCTAGCAAACTAGACGATCTATACATACACACTTAGATATTATACGGGGAGGAGGAGGACTACACATCTACATCTCTTCCCTATTCTGCCTTCTTTTTATTTCTTAATGGTATCATTACACAAGGAGAAGTTTTAAGCGTTCTTTTTTCTCTTCACCAGAATAGTACAAGTGGCAAGCAACAGCAGGAGAAAGGGGAGTCTGTGTGGTGCACTGCACTGCAGCATACAAATGTACACTAACAGCAGCAGCACCACCGCCATGCCATCACCATCCAGCTTAATACCATTACATCATAATGTCTTATCTTAATATGAGGACGAACGCAGTAGTGGAGGGGAACAGTGCGGTGCCGAGCTTTATTTTAGTTTTGCACAATATGTTTTGAGACTACGAAGTGGTGCGCTTCTGGTGCTCTGCTGCTGGTACTACTAGCTAGTAATAGGGCCGCTCCTACTGCTACCAGATACGGTACACAGACACACTGGTGCACCAAAAACGCGAACGACTTTTTCTCTGTAGTAAAAAGTTATATAAACTTTTAGGTAAAATGGTCCTGGTTTTTGCCCAAAATTCGAGAGAGAGAGAGGGAAAGTATATACGAGAAAAGGACCAGGCGTTTCGAACTAGGCTCACTTTTAATCATATCAAATCGGCCGTTTTTGCATCTCTTCTCCGAAGAAAATGGGGAGAAAAATTAAGCTAACCTCCTTTTCATTCTTCTTATTTTCCCTCCGTTCCCCCCTTCTTCCTTTTCTCTAGATTTCTGAGAAAATGGTCCTTACGGGCTTATTAGGATAGTTTGACCTACTTATAGTGTATCTTCCTTTCAACTGTAATTTGTGCATCGCATTATCGTCGTCAACATTGACAACATGGGGTTTCGACTTGCCCGTTTACACGGGTACAAAGTTATTTTGCCAGGGCTATTTATCATTTGATGATTTGAGAGGAAATATATAGTCGAAAGGAGAGAGTCGACAGAGAGGAACATAACCTTACTTGGCCTATGCCGGGGGACGACTCTGTACACAAAATTATGCATCAACTTAAAATTTTCTCCACCCCCACCCGCATGCTGCACGACGACCGGCATCTTTTTGTTTCATTACAGAATGAGCATGCCATTTTGATTGGGGAGCAGGACCTCCTGTGTACTCTGCTGAAACCGGATTCAGCTCCCTTTTGGAGACAACACGGCCTGGTTTCCCCTTTCACGGAGGATGTAGTGATAGCGACAAACCCAACATTATAATCCCATTTAATTCAACATATTTACAACAGTTCAGTTCTATATCGATTCCGTAAAGAACGTTTTTTTTTTATCCCGGATGACGACGACGAAACTTATATTAAAAACCGAGATTCCGGTATCACCGCACAAACCCAAGCATTACGCCACTACCTAATGTATTTACGTCTTTCCGTTCATTTTTATGACGTTTAGTTTAGATAGTCAATATTCCTCCATTTAAGGGAATCGTGTCCCTTTCAGTCCTTTCTTTTCGTCCCTAATTTCTCCGTGAACCGTGAAGCTGATAAGCAGCGTGTGTGTGTAGAATTTCTCCTTGCATTATTGTAATGATTGTAAACCTTTATGAACGCGAAAGTGACAGCAGATTTACAGGGTTTGTAAAAAACGTCAGATCAGTTTTCCCTGGGTACTAAACAACTGCTTATGCATTTGGGAGAGGGGGGAGGGGTTGTAAATTCTTACGAAGGAAGTTCCGGCTGGTGAGTCCAATTTTTTCGCCAAGGAAAAGTTTTCTAGAGCAAAATCAGTTTTGGTGTCCCTGGAATACACACACTTAGACGGATTGCCTACTTTTTTTAGTTGGGAGAACCTCTCTTGTGGCAATTTAAATGGTAATGTTAGTTGCACCTGATAGGATTTTTTTCTGGGGGGAGTATTCCATAGTAGCAATTTGCCGGTAACGCATACATTTATAATGTACGGGCCCAGCCCAGGATAAAAATGGAAGCGGAAGGATGGGCGAAATTTGATTTTTTCAGATAACGTTCTGTAATATTAACCATAATGGAATGATATTGATTGATAAAGGAACCGCACATTATCAACTTGAAGCATGATAATACATCATTTTGTTGGTGACACATAAATGAGCACATTACTGTCGTACCACAAGGGAAACAGACTGTGAGTATGCAGAGGAATGCAATCAATGAGGAAGACGGAAAAATAATATTTTCGAGCAGGAGAATTAACAGTACTGATTAGGAACTGTGTAAATGCTCCTTTTTCGTTTTTCGTTATAGCTAAGCATATACTTACATCGGGCCTGTACGTACTCCTATTATGATGTGTCTAGATAGACATTTCTGCATGTGCATTTTTTATAATGGAAAATCGGTTAGAAAACGTGTGTGCTTATTAAAGGGATAAAAAATAAGGTAGCGATACACATCTTAATTACAAGTCTTCCCTTCTCGTCGTTGCGGATACATAATTATTTATGAGCCCATTACAATTTTTTCTTCCCAATCGTTCCTACTCCTCCTCCTCTCTCAAACCGCGTTTCATTTTCTACAGAATCAGCATTGAATTGCTGTACTACTACTACTACAAGGTACCTAAATAATATAATATGGTCGTCTCCTGCTACACACTGTACAAGGCTGTTGTAATAGTAATGAGACCGCATGTATGAAACTATAGAGAGAAGGAATAAGTAAGATAGATCTCATACCCCAACCCGTCTTCTATAATAAAATGCATGAAACTATTTTATTTTTTTTCGCTGACAAAGATAGGCTATTATAATGAAGGGAGTCGTGCCAAAAGAATTGACTCAAATACAATGGGCCATGAGGTGGTGGCGGCGGTGGTGGTGGATGGTGTGTGTGTGTAGAAAGTAACTGGGACACAAACGGTAATGGCAAATGAAAAGAAGAAAATACTCAAGCCTGGTGCATATAAGGGCATCCTCTGCTAAATATTCATAAATATTTATTTTGTATGGATGATCGTCTTTGTCGTCATGGAACATTGAGAAAACACAAAGGGAGAAAATCCTTGGCTTTGAAGGCAGTGTTTTTGCCAAAGATATTGTGCTACAGCAAGCATTCTCTCTTGATTTGTGAATGGTGTGGTGTGGGTGACTGTGCTTTTTAAGGAGGACTACTATATTCCTGCTGCTGTAGAGTCAAATATGATTATACAATGCAGAGAGAGTGTGAGCGAGATTTTCCCTGGGTCGACATATTTTAAAAGTAATATGCGGTCCGCTAAAGAAACGCATTAGCTATATTAGTTTACAGTCCCATTTAACTTGACCATAAATAACAGCCAGATAAGCGGAACTACGGGGCTGTGGTGTATAACCAGTAAAAATGCCGTAGCAGCAGCAGCAGCGCCAGAGTCAGGGTGTATTGGAGGAGGAGGGCTTTTTAGACGAGTTCTCGTTATTATGGCTTAACTGCGTACTGCAGTGTAGTAGTAGCAGTATCCAATAACGAGGAAGTTTGCCATAAGCCGTAATTTGTACAAGAACCTTCATTATCCGCTTTACACAGCACACGCACCCGAAGAAATAAATAAAATATCGTTTTTTTGCAAAAATTTTAACCACTCCGTTAATAAACCGAGTTGTTGCGTGCTTTAATTAGCCTTTCAGCTAATTTGAAGGAATGAGTGGATCAGGCTTTATGATGATTGCTCAAATCATGGTATAACTAGCAGGGAGCTGCTTGTTAGACTAGTTAGACCAGTAAATGTTTTAAGGGAAAACGGCCAGAGGAAGTGTTTGGCAATATTTGGGGTGACCAACAACCTCGAAAATATTGGAAGCAGACAAAACAAAATAGAGGGAAACTAAAGTACTAAATATATGCGTGTTTGGTGTATGAAGACCACAACGGGGAAATAAAGCCCAATCAAAACATTCGTAAGAACATAAAGTTTACAGGCCAAAACGTCCATAAAAATAGGCTAAGTAGAGAAATAACATGTTTCGTCTTAACAAGCACAGCAACAACAGCCACAGTGAAACATACATAAACCCTTGTGCTTTTCCCTTTTGCATATTTCACGTTAGTTACACCGCGAAAAATTGAAATGTCATATTTCACTCCCAGCTTTACCATACTTTACATCATCCTCATCGTCGCGTCACAAACACATTAAATACGGTTGAAGATACGACCAACCCGTAACGATCCTTCCATTTTCCCCGTTTTGTCCTTATGCTGATTTTTGGCAGTGATGTAAAATGGAAATAAAATGTACAGGGAATGGCGGTTACTCCAGTTCCGATTCCGTTACTCTATAGAGTTTTTATGCAGTTGCTGTGTATAGTGTCTTGTGTGCGCGCATATGTGTCTACCAATGCCCCGCTCGGATGACGGTGAAGTGAGCCATGCAAAAATTATGACTTTGAAAAACGACCTTCCCGTTTTCAACTCTTATTGGCTAACGGGAAAATAATACATAAATAATAAAAAAAAAACGTGCACTTTTTACTTTTTCTACTTTGCATTTTGCATCCCTGGGAAATGGAATGTTTTCCAATAAACTACTCGATTTGTTTGTTGTTATTGCTTTACCTACAAAAGTAGACATGATGGATGATCTGTGGTTTCCTGAACACAAATTACACCCAAGAACTTCCCCTTTTTATCGCGGTCGTCTTCTGCACACTGCACAGTTCAAGAGTGCTTTATGTAAAAGATATTTTCTCGTTTTTTGTGTCAAAGGCCCTGAATTATTTTTTTGGGTACAACAGGATGATTTAAATATTTTTCAAATCTTTTTTATTCCATCATAATATAGAGGACTGCAAAGGAGTGCTCTAAATTATTATTCGATGTTGTTATCATTAGCAAAGGCGAAAACATGGGTAGCCTTGCACTCGACAAATGTTTTGAAAAGCTTCCACTGCTCGTACACTTCTGGCTGGTTCTGAACAATGAGATAGCACATCTGCGCCACCATTTGAATAGTGCTCCGGCTACAAGCGTTACACTCCGCCCGTTCGCCGTCGGTCAAATCCTGCAACATGAAAATATCCAGCTTGTGAGAGAGGAAATGCGTGTTTCAATAAGGAAAAAATAACGGAATTATAAAGTTTCATGTACCGTTTACCTTGTAGGACTCAATAACATGTTCAATTAGAGCGGTAATGTCCTGCTCTGTCCCTAACGATCCCACGGTATCCATCTGATTTTTAAATAACGCGAACGCAATAACCTCGACGCCGTTAAAGATTTTGGTAATGCGATAGGGATCTACGTCATCGTCAGTAGATCCTTCGCTGTTTTGCTCCACTTCGGCTCCAACACTTTCCTCTTCCTGCTCATCTTCTGGCTCGTTCACCATCATCACCGGGGCTAGGGAAATTAGGTTGTGAATTAGTATTAACAATATGTGTGTAGTTACCTACCTACAATATGGTGGCGTACGATATTAGTCCGCATTTATTACATTAAACTTGTTTTATACCTGAGGAAATCCACTCCCCGGGATCGCACTCAACTTTTGGAGCCATGGCAATGTCGCCAATGACCTCCGATTAAAAATTGGAAGTTTAAAAAAATGTTGAATACAGCAACTCTTGGAATGACAACGCAGAGCTCGTTAAATTCTGCTCAAGAAGGATTACTGACGTGGCCGAGCTATCCCACACACTAACTAAGACACATCTATAGTTCTTCGTACAATAAGTCATAAACTCGACATATTTTATTGCTCTATTATATATCATTAATCAACATAGAGCAACAGTTGATTCTGGGAACTACTCCTCGCACAAATGAACTTACCTCCTTCCGTCAATGCATGAAGCAATAGCAAGTCAATATAGTATTTCCCATGATATACCCAAAATCTTCTTGACATGACAGATCGCCTCAATTTTACATATGCGTCTTTACATTACAGGGACAACTCCCCATCAATACCTTTATTTTCTGTCGTACATCAATTTTCCATTAAATAGGCAAGACTCTTGCCGCAAGAGCCACTCTTACGTCTTTGTAATGTATAGGAATATGCCGGTACCGATAACGGATTGTATATCAACGATCGCACAAATGACAAAGCTCTTCTTCGTTGGGATTGATCAGTAACGGTGTTGTACATTGTAATCTTATTAATGTATGAAATTGAATACAATTTATGTATACTACCACGCCCGCAGTGAAAACCAAAGGAATTTTCTAGAAACAGATACACTGGGTAGTTAACTAACAAAACATAAGTTGCATATGGCGCATCATAAAGCAAGAGTCCCAGTCATCTATATTGACCAGGTAACATAATTTTTTTTGCCTTCGTGGTGGTTGCAGGGAATTGTGTTACGCGATTGACACTAACAAGACATGACTAGGAATTTTACCCGGGCAACTGTGAACTGTAAAATGTCATGCACAATTATACGTTAGTAATGATTATATATGGGCATATCGACACGGATATGATGTCAGGGTCAATTTTTAGCAAAGTAATGAGACACTAGAAGACTGAAGGCCAGTAATTCCAGTATTAGATAAGTTGCTTATTTTGAACTGATAATTTTATCATATTCGTATGCAGGCATGTTCGGAAAGCTTTGACCATGTTTACATGGGTAAGTACAACGTTGCGTTGTGTTGGTTGCCTGCCTGGAGAAAAGTTGGAAGATGTGGGCACACAATTTCCATGTCCTTTAAGAGACAGGGAAAACAAGTTGTTTTGCATTACTGAAATACTGTGTAAAAATTCATTTGGAAACGCTTATAGAGCTGAAACGTAATTGTGTCATGTTTTTCAACTAACTGTTTTGCTGTGGCAGGATTTGTTATTGTAAATTTTGAGCCCGGCACCTCGAATGTACCTAATGCAACATTTTAAAAACAATTTTAAGCTTCTAATTCTGTGCGGGAAGAAATCGGTAAAGCGGTCTGAAAAGTGCCCCGATTGGGGTAAATAAATGAAATTTTAATTGGTATGTCTGCTGGTCTATCAATCCCCCCGGATTGACATCAAGAATCCCACGTTTTGAAATGATGAGCAAAACCATATTTAACCTTAATATAACCTCTAGATGTCACACAGATCCACCAAATCTGATCAAATTTGGTATACCGTTATAATTGTATGTGTTGTACCTGTATGCAAATTTCATCTCATTTTCCCATGTTTTACACTTTTACCCCTCCCGTTACCTCACGCGGGTTGACATCAAGGGGTCATCTTCGAACTCATCCGAGCTATTGACCATCGAACAATTCATTCGCTCTCCACTCATTGACCTTATAAAGTACTCCCTTTGGGACACTTACTAACTAAATAAAACCCAAAGTTTTGAGTACGGAATGAATGGAATGAATGAATACTCTGGAATGAATATGGTTACGCAGTAAGTAAAGTGCTAAATAAAGCCGAAGAATATAGTAGCGATATTATAATTGAGGC
>JAHZNE010007828.1:0-16215 GCA_027744055.1 Callyntrura sp. NNG-2020 | reverse complement strand
TTCTGTGGGTCATAATCTATACCCCTGTACCAAATTTGGCGCATTCCCGGTGTAGTCGTTGAATGCCTTTACTTGTCAGTACACCCGATACTAGGAATGAACAATTCAGATATACTGTGGACAAATACAATATGTGTAAATAAAGGGGAGGAAGAGCAAATAACTCTTCTTGGTTCTTTACTAGAACCAATTTGGATTTTGGTACGCCATAGCTATTCTAATATGTACACGGCGTAATATTATCTAGTATCATGTGAAAAAAATAAAATTCCCCACGTTGGCGAGACTGTAAATCGTCAAGACTGTAAAGTCACTTTTCATGAATCAGAATCAGGAAAGATATTATTGATATTGATGCATATATGTATTCGTACCCATTACAATAACTCGTTGATGTTACTGACTACTATGATGCGATGCATGTGGTGTAAGTAATGATGAGTAGTGAGTTAATAGTGAGGATGGCTTCTCCCAAGTTTGCTGTAATTATAAGATATATATGAATAAAAACTTTCAAGAATTTCTTCAGTCGCATTTATTGTCATTTAGTGTTCAGAAGAGATCGATCGGTGCAAAAAACAAGTAAAGTAAAGTAATTTTGTATGTCATAAACTCATATTTGTGAAAAGTTATATACACGATCATCAATTCGACCAGAATGGAAAATTCGGAAAGGTCTTTATCGCCTACACCTCTGGGACCAGAGGGTCCTTTCTATCTGCCTAAACAGCCACTGCGTCGCGATATCAGGGAAGATAGAGAAGGACTACCGTTTCTCATTACTTTTAATATAAAAAACAGTAATGGTGGCACACCAATTACAAACGGTGAAGTTCATGCTTGGCATGCAGATGCTAATGGAATGTACTCTGGATATCTTAGCATGTATCCCTTAGGTAGGTGGACTCCTCTGCATATGTGACGTTCATCTGCTGTGTTTTAAACAATTTCTAAATTCAGAAATAATCAAGGGTACAAGTTATATATTTTAAATTGTTTTTCCATTTAGAAAAAAATAGCTCCAGAGAAATTGGATTTGGACACGTTGAACCGTCCGATGATACTACATTTTTGCGTGGCATTCAACCAACTGATTCAAATGGATCTGCTGTCTTTCAAACCATTTTCCCTGGATGGTATGGCGCAAGAACACCTCATATTCATTTCAAAGTGTTTGCAGGAGGAAAAAGTTGCTACACTGGAGAAGTTTATTTCGAAGATTCTTTGACGGAAGAAGTCATTGAAAAAGGGATACAGCCTTATTCTGAACGTGACGCAACAAATAAAAAAACCAATTCCACGGATCCAGTGTTTGAAAAATTTAAAGGATTTAAGACAGTTGTTGTTCCAGTAGGCGATGTGACAAAATCCATCAGCGGCTCATTGGACGTTATTGTCGCTCTTTGATTAATGATATTATAAGGTTACTCTTATTTCTATAGCCAATTTGGTCATTGAAATTTCCACTTTTTATTTAATTTTTTATGTGATCAATGCATTTTGCTGAAAATTCTACTATTTTCAAGTAAAAACTATTTCGAACCTTTCGCTTTACATCATAATATCATAAATTGATGTATGCATTTTTATTTATTTCAAGAGTCCAGTATAATACTTGAATACTTCGCTTGTAAAGTTGTCCAATCATATTTGCTCATTGTAAAATTTGAAAAGAATGTTTTCTTCGTTTCACGAAACGATTCAGGGTCGGATAAAAAGCTATTCAGAGTTTTGAGCAATCCTGCCTCTGAGTCATACAGGCATTCACTGAAAGGGAAAATTTCTGGATATACTAGATCATTTGGGGCCAATGGAAAGCAGTGCTGGCTAACGCCTTCGAGCCTGAAAGGAAGCAAAGAAAGCTATTTAAAGAATATTGTTACCTAAAATCAAATCCTTCATTTTTCCACAAGTATACGTACATTGCGACACCGAAAAATTCGTGGTCAGCCGTAGAGATTACAATGTCGGACCCGGCAAGAATGTCATAGTATTGGCCCTTCTCCTGAACGTAACCGAAATGGTCAATTACATCTGCCAACTTTTCACGAGCTTCCTCAAAAATTGGAGGATTATCTGTAAAGCTTTCTCCGAGTACGCTAACACGAAAATTTGATTTTCCCTGCTCTCTCAAAGCAAAGAGAACTCTGAAAAATCTTTCTGGGTTTTTATCAAACTCCCTAAAATACAAACAATTTGACAACATTTACAAATTGTAGAGAACAACTATCACCTAGCATAAGTACACATAAATATATTCATTGTTTTATTGAAACGACAACATTAACTTGCTCACCATCGATGGGGCCAAACGAGACGCAGCACATTGCTCTGATCTTCCTTCAAAGCTTTGAAGTCACAGGTTGACATTGCAAACTTCATGGGGAAATAGAGAACTTGACATTTTGGTTCAATTTGTTGACGTAAGTCTTTTGGTCTATAATCCGGTTGAAGTTTAAAAAATGCCCGGATGTTACTCAGAAATGACTCCTGGTTAAACTTGGAATTAAATAGGATTTTGTCCGCTGAAAGGCTTAATACAGTTAATACAATGCAAATGATAAGTTTAACTGGTAATGTATACACGCTGAATTACAAGATGATGGATTTATTGTCCTCTCTCTACCATGCCATGATTTGATTGTATCCATATTGAAAGTCCCGCTCTTTGGATTTACGTACTGGGTAGACTAGTTGGTTTTCGTGAAAGTAAATAATCTTTTTACAACCCTGTAAATCCGGTCTAAGCCCCAAAAGTTCATGTAGGGGAAGCACACAGCTTGTAAAAATGCATCTGAAACGGAAAGCAAAAAACAAATAAATGCCGAAACTTGAAAGTTGGCGCAGGGTGTTTTATTGGACGGTGGTGGTGATTATGTGTATCGTATCAGAAGTGCATGGAAATCTACTTACTTCAAATTGGCCAATTTGGGTATATTTTGTGCAAAATACAATGCACTTGTGCGAGCTCGCCAATGCCATTTCTTTCCTGGCAGTGTTATCAGAAATACGTTTAAATCTTGACATGTCATCAGATAATCATGTAATATATTCATCAAGACTTTATGAGAACCACTATAGTAAGGTTCAATTAAGACAACGTCAGCGGTCATTGGTAGTGCCAGAAGGGTATTTCTGTGACAAAATATTTACCTCATAACATGTGTACATAAATAAGAATTACTGAATTTTTATTTTACATAAAACGTGCTGGAAGTTCATGTACAAATATTTACAAGCAGTAGTTTATACTTTCGATTTTAGGTTAATTTTTGTTTCAATAAAGGATGATAGGCATTTCTTTCTTGTCCACACGTTTACTGCTCTGTTTGAGCAAGTTAGAGGCAGTGGTCTGTTACTGTCTATCATCAAGGTGTACGTTGAAAAGCAAATGGCATATAATTAAATAATTATTTTAGCAAATATTGTATTAAGACATTGCAATTTGCAGCCTGCAATCTAAAAGTTTTAGCAGTCGTTTCGTTTCTTATCTCTAGGCTAATCCCATAAGAGATAACAAACTTTTCTTTATCTACGGAGCGTTCCTTAAAGGCATTTTAATGTTTTTTCCTATACATATTATAGTCAGTAACATTTCCGCTCAAATGCCGAATGCTTCATTCGAGTTGTAGGTCGTAATGTCCCATATATTTATGATTTAAATGCACGACGGGCGATGTACCACAAGAATGAACCAATCTCACAAATGTACAGGTACAGGTGGTAATGGGGTAAAAATTTAAGACAAATGGAGAATACGTCAATTTCTGGACCAACTTTACCATCCTTGAGCCCAATTAACTAAAGAAAATTAAAAATTTTCCACCATCTCAGGCTGAATTGTTTTTAGCATGGTTCTACCCAGAAATAAAGTAGGCGCGGAGTTTATGCTTGCTATGTTTATGCTATGCGGCTTGCCAAAATAAAATGAACGCGACCGGTTATTTTGACATTCTGCTCCAGCTCTCCATCAGTTTCACTTCTTTGCAAGCATTTACAAGGAGAAGGTGGTGACTACCGTAGTTGTTGGCGGACGATAGTTCAGCACACTTAACTAATACAGCATCAACCACTATAAATGAAGTTCAAGGTCAATTGCACTATCTACAATACATGTTTTAGTTCAAAAGAGTTTGTGTTGTGTTTGTATAACTGCAACCTCAAATGATCAAGGTTAAATTAGAAAGTGGAGAACAAATTCATGTGGTAGAATGATGCGGTGTCTTATTTCTAATATTCCATCAAATTCACATTACAGGAGCACGTGCATATAGGAGCAGCAGAACACAACAGTATATAAGAAATTCACTCTCCTCTCCGCTAAACATGAACTCAAACGGAGTCCTTGAAACTTTAGAATGTTAGATTCTGGATGCCGGCATATGCCCAATATGCCGGATCGTAATCTTGTTTGAAATAATAAATGTCAAGCCAGGACACGTTAACACATTTATAATCCTTCCGATATGATCATTTTACTGAATCATTTTATATGTACATGCCACTGAAAATGGAATCAGCATTGATGCCAACAAATTGAGCCAGTGCCACGCATTATTATAAAACTAGAATGTCCTTGAAGTTAAAAACCCTAATTTTACACTTTAAATGGACCTTAAGCAACCAATTACCTTGCCTTACCTACCTCTTATCATGGTCATTGTTCGCACAATTTGGATTCCAAGCACATGGGATTTGTGCTGGATATCTACATGATGGTGGTGAGGTGAGCCCCTACATAGCAAAGCCATGCATCCGTTTGCGTTTGTTTAAAAAAGTACATTCTCAATAGCCACGCCGCAACAATGCATGTGACCAAGTGCAAATAGACTTCATTTATGTATTTTTTAAGCACGCATTCTACACTACTTTCAATCGATCTTGGCTTGGCCAACACGTTTCCCTTTCGAAGCATTTTTTGTATACCTAGATACAGACATACTTGTGGATGAACTTCACAGTCACGCGTTCACAACGGGCATGCTTTACCGATACAACTACTATGCAGCCTTGCATTGACTTTACAATTTCGTGCACGCTAGCTAACAATTCCTTTCCCACTGATCACAGATCCTACAACGTGTATTTCCTCACGTCTTCCAATATCATTTATACACTGAATACATATTACACATCATCAGACCGAAAGTTTCACGTAGCTAGCATAAAAAGATAGTCACCAAAGCACACCTCTTTCTCTACAAGTCCGCTTTCTGTTTCCATAAAGTGTTCAGAAATATTTTACACTAGAGTTAACAATTTGCAACTGCCAGTTAAGCATCAACTCTCAGAGGCTCTAGCAAGGTTATCCGGTAAGTTTTTTTCATAATTTGCAAACTATATATTTTATTGCAAATAGTTACATTAGGTCGTTTTCTGTTTATGAACTGTAAGCCAGAATTAAACGTACCAAAAATACCGCAAGCTCAGAAGTACTTAATCAGACATTTTTTGTAAAAAAAACTATTCACAATCATCGTGTACAACTCTCTCTATACATGCGAAATTTACAAATTCAGCGTAAATATAATTGATATTTTAATTGACTTACTTGTCCATTTTGGAGCTTCCTTTTATAAAAATATTCGCGGACACCGTAAAAAATGTAGATTTAATGCAACGATACTTGCATTGTACACATTTGGTTATTTAATAGAGAAGGGAAGGAATAGTTGATAGTGATCATCGAAAACTCTAGCACAAGATACATGTTTTTTCCAGTTTATCTTACGATTGGAAAATTCCACTGATTTCTATTATACATTTTCCTATTACATCTGCATGCATCTAACTTGTATGTATATTGTATTATGACTTTTGTACATTAAGTACATAGCCTATAGCCTCAACCAGTCTCACTACCTATAGCCGCACAAAAACATCCCAAACCTTCTAATATCACGTTTTTATAGCAATTTAAACAAGGTTATCCAGTAGATATATTAAACTTTTGTGCCATCTGCCATTAGTATAGACAGTCAAGTTTGGCTCTAATGTTGCATGTTCTATAGTATTTATTTATTTTATATCAATTTTCAGTACGAAACTGCCAACTGAAAATAATCCAATATGAGTGGAAGAAAGTTTTTCGTTGGGGGAAACTGGAAAATGAATGGGAACAAGGACGAAATAAAAAAAATTGTGGATTCCCTGAACTCTGCCAACCTTAATGACAGCACAGGTACGTTTATTTCTGAATAACATCCAAGCGAAAAAGTTGAACTGTCACTGGCAATGCAGTTTCAAAGTAAGATTAAAGTTGGGATTAAAACAAATTATTTTCACTTTTAGACATTGTAGTTTCACCGCCGGCGTGCTACTTGGAGTACACTAAAGGACTGCTTTCTTCAAAAATTTTGACTGCTGGGCAAAATAGCTACAAAGTAGCTAAAGGTGCATTCACTGGAGATCTCTCACCCCAAATGCTTCTCGACGTTGGAGCTGACTGGGTTATTTTGGGCCATTCTGAACGCCGTAATGTCTTCGGCGAAAACGATGAGGTATACTTTTGACAGAAAATTGGCTGAACTACTTTTTTAATCTTGAAGAACCCAGTCCCCCGGGGGGTTTATGGAGAAAGAAGATCACAAAAATATGTATATATTATTTTAGCTCATTGCTGAGAAAGTAGCGTTTGCATTGGAGGCTGGTGTAAGTGTTATTGCTTGCATTGGGGAGAAACTGGAGGAGAGGGAGGCAGGAAAAACAGAAGAAGTCGTATTTCAACAAACTAAGATAATTGCAGCTAAGGTAAGCGTAAGGATGATACACAAGATTAATAAAAATATTAATTTTAAATAAACCTCCTGATAATAAAATAATAATAATCATTTTGTATGTATATAGGTCAGTAACTGGGACAAAGTAGTTCTTGCATACGAACCTGTTTGGGCAATTGGTACTGGAAAAACAGCAACTCCCCAGCAGGTAAATAGTGCCATACTGACAAAACTTGACACAAATGATACATACACATGATATGATATGATGCTGCAATGTAGTGTTAGCAAAAACATGTAATGGTAGTTAATTCAGGCTAATATATCCTTCAAAAAGCGCCGATTGCTTATTTCAATTAAGCTCGCGGTTGTCGTATTGAAGGTAAATTAAATTACTCCATTTCTGGGTGTGGTACCATTGGCCGAATCCATGAAGTGCCTCAATCTGAACTGGAACAATGCATATTTGTATTACATACCATATGCTTTAAATATGCGTCGATAATAATACCCAACTTTTTATTGTTTCTCTTTTCCAATAATTTCGAGGCTAAATTGCATTCTTATTTTAAAAATGATAATTACAATATCTTCGAGAAACCCGAAAGCAATCCTACTTTTACATTACATCAACCCTATAGTATAAAGGTGTATTACGTACGTGGAGCACTGAGTAATATTATGCAATCAGTAATATTTACATAAATAGATGTGATCGATAATAATTATATTTCGTTGTAGTCGGTTATATGCCGAATGGCTTTAAGAGTTGCAAGTGGACAGATACGTACAGGAAGTAATGCATAATATTAGCATATTACGTATTATGAAACGAATTAAACGCATGTGAAACAAAAACAAAAGAAGCTAGAAACTCAAAATGCTAAACTTTTTTAGATTTGAATTTATCGTACATAGATGATTAATTTATTCGCAAACGACAGATGTTATATTTTCGGTTAGAGTCGAAATGCTTTAAAAATAAAATAATTAGTAAAAACAATATATTGTTTAATAAATGAACTATGTAATCATTATATTTGATTGTATTACACAATTAAATAAAGCACATTAGCTCATATAATACATTACCACTGACATACCATGCATTATCCTTTTGAATTACTTAAATTTTGCCGGCTAGCAATTTTTATTCAATCATAGTCGTCTTAATATAAGCATCAACATTATTTGCACTCCGACTGTGCAAATTTTGTGCACTTCAACTCCAACTTTTGGAACGCGCTGAAACTGCACTTCTGTGACGAGGTAAGCAGCATTCTAAAATATATGCAATCATCGGGGAATTGTGGATGAAATGCTATTCTTACAGTCATTTAGGTCAAATTCACTAAGAAGATTGATAACACCAGTTGTACTAATTGGCATTTGCAAAGAATTTTATAAAGTGACAATCTGTCACGCGATCTTGAAGTAATATTTTTAAGATGATGACTTGAACAACTACTTCTACATCATTTGTTGGAGTTTCTATTGCTTTGATGGCTAGTTAGTAGTACGCTCGTGTGTACAAGCACGGTATCGATTGTTTGCGGAAACATCAATGAGTTTCTTTATGTACACGTGTGTTGTGTGGTTGTGCTGTGGTGGCGTGTTGGCCACCTAGTGTTTTCATTGTGTTGTGTCCTCCACCTTTTCAATTTTCATTTGCCATCTTTCTGACCTCCAACTTCCAACTTACCCCCAACGAACCCGAACGAACGACATAAATAGATAAGTACAAGAGTAACGAGCAGGTGTACCGATCAATTATTAATGTTAGCATATTATCGAATCGGCATTCGGCAGTCGGTAACATTTCTACAAAGCATGCTTTAGTTTGTTGGTATGTGGGAATATGGTACAATATGTGATATGAGGTACAAAAAAATGATTGTCCCATGTTCCATAAGTAACTAAATAGGTAGGTTGTTATACGGGTTGTTGCTCTCAACCCAACACAAAACTTATCTTGCAATAACAAACCGCAGTAATAAGGGGTAAGCATAACATTCGTTGTAAAATATTAAAAAACTGTGTAAGTCATACTCGGGCAACTTCGTTGATTAATTTTGGAAGTTGGAACATGTGAGTGATCATGGCCACTAAACTCATCACAGGCAGCAAGAACCTTAACTTTTCACGTATGTATACTTTGATACTTGGTACATGCAAAAAATTCTTATATGTAAAGTGCAAACATCACGTTAAAGATGAACTGTACAACTAAATCAACCAGTGTAGAAAGTAAAATGCGGTTGGAGACGGCCTACTAGCGTGCTATGCTGCTTCCGTTAATCATATAATAAATACCGAAACGACAGGGAAATAGTGTTTGCCGTTTTGCACAGACCTACGAAATTGCCTATGAGCAGTTGTAGTGTGTGATTGTCTATGTGTATAGCCAAGAAAAAATTGCTGATGACGTGATGCGATAAAATCCCACTTGAAAAAGGCTTATGAGTGTCTTTCATAATGAACAGAGAAGTATGGATTTACTTGTGTTCAAAGCGCACATACAACGCAACGTGACGAAGAGAATAATAGCGTAAAGCACACACACACTTGTAATGCTGAATTCTCACCGGGTATAGTGCATAGTTTGTATAGTTGTCTCCTCGATCCGAATTCCTCAGAAACTCTCCGACCGAGCACAATATTTCACAAGCTGGCTTTAGTTGTTCTTCAGCAACTTAGAAGGAAACACGGGTTCCACATACGAAGTTGACACATAACAGCTCTCTTTCTCTCTCTGGCTTTGCTTCTTTCCAGCAGAAATCATTTTGTAACTTGCTTTTGCAACGCAGCAAGCTAGATCCACAACGTTTCCAGTGCTAGCCCTCTCTTTCCGTTTAACGGCTTTCGTTCAAGTTCAACGCAACGCGAACCTTACATCATCCAGTGGTTGAAGCTGAGATATATTCTAACGTGGCTGCAACTTTCAGAGTTTTCTCAACGAAGCAACTCAATAGTTACCAAATAGTGGGTGCTTCTCATTGATTGTCCTTGAAAGTGAAAGATGAAATTCAATATATAGCAGGGTAGGTAGCATGTATCAGTGTTGAACAAACCACATTTACGTCAGCATCTTTAAAAGAGGAAATGATTCCAGGGAAGGTGAGTACAACAATGACCTTGGGTTGTAATATAGCTTTTGTTCTTTAACGCAAAAACCGCCACAGGGTTTTATTTGAAATGCGTTAATGGCTGCCATTATCACCCATACAGAGTTAATTATCAAGAAAATAATTATCAAGAGGAACGTCTAATCGATCGGAGTTCGTATATACGGTAAGTCTTAACATATCATTGTTGGTTTCAGCCATTATTGTTTGAAACCGTCCTAATTGAAAATTCTCTGCTAACTTATAATATGCATACATATATTTATAGCCTTATATCACTAGGATAGTTTTAGATGTGTTGCAATTTATCAGTCAGAATTGTACCCTTTCACCGTGACTGTTTAATTATTAACAATAAATTGCACGTGGTCTGTGAGTCTGTGACATATGTGAATATATTTCTCCCCGAACCTGGCTATGCATATGCATGTACAGTACTAGGGACATGGGCATAGCTTGAGAATGGCAAAAGCAGTTTATGGCATGAATGTAGGTACCAAAACATTATTTGTCAGCCATTTTTAAAAACGAGGTGTTGCAATTTCATTTGTCTTTTGGAAATTATAGTCGATTGTTGTAAATAACAATGTACTTCATCGGCGTGGTATATTATGTACAATGTACATATAGTATAAGTGTCACGGGACTTTCCTGTAAATCGTTGTCCAATATGGCTTTGAATTCGTTCATAAAAGAATGGACCAGGTCTCATGTCATACTCATTAATAGTGTGATATTGCCATTTATTAAGCAATGATTGTTTATGATTCTCATCTTCTGTACACAACATACCCTTACCTTGCCATTGTCATTATAATTTATCTCAGGGACATCAAAACCTGTATAAATTTAGACGAATTAATGTCATATCCCATATCTCATGAATGAATTAACGTTTTCCATTATTCAAAATTAATTATCAAGGACGACATTACAGCGCAAACTTTATAGCGAAGACAATTTTCAATTCGAGATTGACGATAAAATGCTGGTTGGTGCTCAAAAAGATAGATCCTTTTCGGGGACATATATATCAACCAATATCCGCTGCTGATGACAAAGCAAAACATGTAAATAGTAGCATCGTTTGTTGTTTTCCTCTTGACAGAATTCCGATTAAATGAGCGGGATTGTTTTGGTAGTAATATTAGTTTGAAATTTCAATGTCACCTTTCCGAAGTTAATCTTCTTTATCATTATTTATCATTTGTCAAAAGTTGTCACGCGGTTTCAGACGGATTCCTGTTCAACTGACAATTTCGTCTGCTACCATATGAGAAGCTTTTGACGCCAGACCACACAACTATTATCAATGAAACATTTAGCATTGTTTGTGAACTTGAATACACTAAAACTACTTTGTAAATCAGTAATTATAGCTGTGTTTATATAAAGTATAGCAACTAATCAAATATACCCGTTAGTCTGGACATGTTTGATACATGTGGGTATGTGCACAATATGAATATTAATGGAAGTACAAAGGTACATTTTAATGGATTCGTGTGCCTTATCACATTTAGACATGAAAAATCGAAACTTTTCCTCTATTCTAATATGTCAATTAAATACAAAGTTCAAACTTTTATTACCTTCCATTGGTATCGGCAAGGCAAACTTGTATGATTGCGTCAAATCATTCATAAGTTCAAGTTCGGGTTAAAATTAGTTTGTGACGCTGGATAGGTAGCTAACCTTATGTCGATCTCAACTCTGCTCATCATCAAAGTAACACTGCTTGACAGGTTGTAATGAAAGTTAAAGGTAAACACTATATAACAATTTAATGCATTTGTATTCTATTCAGCCTGATAGAATGATGATGATTGACAGGTTCAGCAGCAACATTCCATGCATGATTGCATGGAGTGCATAATTGAAACAAACCGATTTGTTTAGTTAGGCTCACCCCAAAAATTCTTTGAGTTCCAGCTGGGTGGTAAATTGTCGAGAGTTGAATGAGGTGATCAATATATATGGTGTTTTATTTCATAAAATACTTCGAGGAAAAGTTGAACGCTGGGTAATACGGAATACTACTAAAAATTATTGATTTTAGTGAATTATTATTAAATACATGTCCTCCATCACGTCATCCAAATTCAATCAATACAGTATTGCATTACTTGCATGTTGGCATTTGAAAAAAATCCTTGTAAGTAAATTTTTATGACTTCTCATTCTGTTTTGTTGTATATCTTTGTTACTGACAGATTCAACAAACTGGAACCAATTCATGCATTGAGCTTCTGACAGCTACTGACATTAAAATTTTAAAACAATTCGACATAACTATTCCTCGAAGCTAAAATTTCACACAATGTTATTCAGTTCAATACAAAACGTCAACGCAGCATAATACTTTATGTCTGGAGTCACATTATACATGTAAAGAGTATAATATTACACCGTTTTATTCATTTCTCAGGTCAATGTTAAAAGTTCTTGTAGTAATATCTCTTTGAATTGAGTGAGGTAGACTACGGTGTAAATACTTAAACTTATCCTCCCAAGTCAAGTTATAGCCAAAAAATGAGCAGTTGAAGGCTTTTCAGAGTTTGTTACATTTGATTTTTATTTTATTTTTACTTTACATTCTACTTCGTTTGCGAAATCTAAGTATGTCCCTGGATCCATTTGCAAAAAAATTCAAACTCATTATTTTGGCTTCGACGATCCGTTGGGATTTTATTTAAACCCAACAAAGTGGCGTTGTTGTGCTCTCTCCAGTATAAACAAAGTAAGAAACTGTTTGATAACACCTTTTCCTGAAAGAGCACAGAGTCATCATGCAAATCATCATCAATTTTTGACTCACTCGTTTTTTGCCACTTTGCCATTTACTCCTTATTCACAATACACTGGCTCGTCATTAGGTCCACTACGATTATTGCTATTTACATGACAAAGACATATATTAAATAAATAATTCTAAGCATATTTTCCACTAGAGAAGATAGTATAAGTGTTACGATAGCATAAGGCAGGTTGCATGTGGATCAAGAGTTACAATCCCGTCAAACAATCTAGCAAGTATATACAAACATATATATTATATATACCATACAAATTACTTGCATTGTTGGGATAACCAGTTTCTTGCTCGAAACCATCGAATAGGTATTATAGAAGATTGTACGTTTCATTAGTTGCTCTAAAAGCAAAGTAGCTGGTCACTACGATCGTCATCACGTATAAGGAAAGTACTGAAATCACTCACAGTATTGGTAGAGCACATTTAAGTAGTCGTGCTGCGCAGGTATACTTAGCACGTTATTTTTATATCTTTGTTTTTTGTTCATATTTGATACAAGTTGCAGGGATAGAAGAACAAATAATATATGTGGGTAGAACTAGTAGCTGGAATTATTTCCAAATTGCAAACAGATCGCTTTAATGGTTTTGTTAATTTAGTCAGTTGAAAGTTCTACAGTTTTGACAGTTTTATGGTTATTGACGACTTTTTGTTTCGAGTAGACACAAAAGACACCGATATTAAAGCTTAGCACAACTTTCTAAGACACTTGCGAAAAGTTCATAAAGAATACAGGCTACCGGACATTTTGTCAGGGCAGAAGTAGTAAGTAAGTAAATTAAATGAAAAGTGGGAAAGGGTTTGGCATACAAACCACGAAATCATAAAATGACAATGAAAGGGAAACCGAATATTTACGCTGATAAGAGTAAGCCAATCAATGGCGACAAGAAAAGTTCCATTGGCAAAAGTCCTTCAGGGGATGATCTTTCAATGCAAAACCAGGACGAAGTTTCCCGTCATAATCGGGCAGGTTCTGTAACTGGATCCGACTGTGAGCTGAAAAGTACCAGTGGAAGTTCTTCCGATGGAGAGCCAAATACTTTTGAGGGGTTGTTGAAGATTTGTGGAGAGGCTGGCCCATGGCAGCTCCAGGTAAGTTGGACAATCTTATTGTTAGTCTAGTTTATATACATGTAGTCTTAAAGTACGGTGATATTTTAATTACACTACAATACGGAGCCATTCCGTGACAGCAAAAGCAATTATTTCAAAAGTATGGTTACTACCTTATGACCTCGTCGCTAAAATAATGAATTCGACATCCATTATACCATTACCGTTCCAGTGGAAGTTATGCTAGGCATGTACCTTAACAGTTATGTAAGCATTTTGTAGAAAGATGCTGTCAATTTTGTTTTCACTTCACTAAACGTGCCGAAGTATTTGGTATCAAAGTACATTGGCGCTTTCCTGGAAAGTCATTAGTACAGAATGGTGAGACACATATTAATAAACCCAGACTACAACGAGTACATTGAACATTGATCTACATTTAAAAAAAAGATTTTATAAAATCGTTTTAATATTTTTTGAAATTGTGTCTGTGTCTGCGTATTTTACGGATGGATTACCTGGTGTAAAACCCGAAACTATTCGTAGACGCAATTCTTGCATAAAATGTATTAAGGGAGAGATTCAGTTTTTTTTTTCAAACAGAAATGGCGTACCAACTTGCAAAGTGACAATAATTTCCGAGTTTATTTATGTGTAGGTGATTTTTTTTAGAAACAAATTCAATACGATGATGATGTGCCAACGTTCATTTTTGTATGTTGAATGTTGTACTTTTTACAACTTACTAAAAATATGTATACGGTTGACGGTATACGTACATGCTTGTATAGGATTGCATATTGCATTGCAACAGAGATCTTGGCAAAGTGTAATGATTACACTTGATCGTGTTGGGAAACAATTTCGTACAGCTGTCTATTTGTATAAACTTTCGCTGATTCAAAATTTTAAAAAATATATTGCATTGCATTGGGTAAGTGTTTGGCTTGACATCAGCAAAAAATGTTTGTCATTGTTTGTGGATTGCTGGTGATGCGATATGCGGTAGTAATGAGGGTGTTTGAAAAGAGCTCCATTCAGTTTTCCGTATACTTCCTACATGGTCTAAATAGTAATACAGAGGCAAATAATGAAGAGGGATGACTGACGGCAGCTAAATACAAACACGTAAATATGTTAGTAAAATATTATGTATACGGAGATACCTTAACTCAACCGTAATGCAAAACTTGATTCGCATTATGCGAATCGCATACCCTATTCGTATGACGAATTGACGATAGAGCAAGCTATTTGCTTAAAAGTGTGTCAGTAACCAGAAGTAGAACACATACATATCAGTCACCCTTTGAATACACCGAAAATATCGCGACGTGTTATCAGCATCGTATAACCGTTGCGCATTCGACAGTAATAATATTAATTTCATAATTATATGTATATTGTATACTGTGGATGTTTAAATATCCTATTTCCTTCCTCCAAAATGCAATATCAGTAACCTCAGTTTTTATCCTGTATGATCAGTGATTTGTGAGCAAAGGGATAAGTCGACATTTATACACGAGACCAAATAAATATTACGAGTTAGCTGTGTATTGTTTGTGGTTAGTAATTTTCGAATTACAAAAAACAATGGAATAACAATGAATATAACATTATGCATGAACGTCCATTGTTCACACTACATTCTACAGTATATCGATATTTTGGTGCATAGCTCATTGCTACATTACATGGGTCTAAAACCTACAACCTCGAAAAGCTCTCCGTTTCACTCTCTCACGACCCATGGCCAGCGTTTACATAAAGCTGCTCATCATATATAGGTATTTACATGATACGGATAAATCGTAAATTATTCTACTGTGTTTGTATATATTAGATTAAAATTATATGTATTAATCGTTTGTTAAAGTTAAAATACCTTAAAACTACAACGAGCGTGTATTCTAATGAACTAGAGAGAGAGAGAGAGAGATAGGAGCAGGCACAGTTTTGCTGACCTTACTTTCTATATTCTTTTATTATTAACCACTGAAAACATTTTGATGCTGACAATAGCTTATGCGATCGTGTATGTTTGTCTGTCTTCCGTTCTGTCAATATGTAAACACAAAGTAAACACTAATTGACGGATATGGGTCCAAACTTGCAAGCAGATCTAGGGCCAGTAAAATGTAGGGTTTAGGAATAATTTTGATGACAAGCACTCTTTATACGGGTATCCGAAACAACACAATTCCCACCGACAGCCAATTTGGCGGCACAAAAAAGATACAAGATGGGCACTTGGTCGACCAGGTCTGGGCATAGTTTTGACCTTGATAAAAGTCCGTTGATTTTACATTACCTGAAAATTGTTGATTTGTAATGTGTTAATAAAACTATTTTAAATTTTTACTGTGTACCAAAATCACTGCATTTTTGTATTGAATTTATATATCGCATCTAGTAGAAATACAACCAGAATAAAACGGTTTAATCCACCTTGGTGAGAAACTACGAAGAGCATATCATATCAAACGAACGAACAGAC
>JAHZNE010007827.1:0-15130 GCA_027744055.1 Callyntrura sp. NNG-2020 | reverse complement strand
TCTACGCTTGGGTAAGTTTATCCCAGATAAATGTATTAGGTTCCCACATTTTGACGTTGACGAAATTTTAGACAATTTTTGCACGATATTTTAAGAAACTAAAGATGTACAACGAACAAAACTAATTTAGATAAGTGGTATGCATTGTTGCTATTGGTTAAGCATTGTTTATGAAATAGAGAATTATTAGGATTGGGATTGTACGTATATGTTCGCTCCAAATACCTCCATAGTTAGTGTTTATTGAACTTATGCTGAATTAAATTGACATGACAATTGATGATGATTGTGAGCAATCTTAAATCCTTCCAGTAAACCTTATTTTATCGTGGAAATAATTGTTTACTTATAAATAAATCCTAAATTAGAAGTAATTCAAGTGATTAGATTAATTAATCAAGGCGGGAATGGGTGAATGACATGTCACATGTCACAAATATTGTGGGAGAACCGTTGACTGTAATTGTAATATATTAATTTTCCACAGAGGACGATCAATTCGGAATTTATATAAGGAAATTGGACATTTATCTCCGGGAGTGCAAAACTTCCACAAGGTCGTCTAAGAAAAAAAATTTACGAATCGAGGGACACTACCATAAATATTTATCAAAATGGATGGTGAGTGAACGTATTTATTTACAAAAATATTTTCCAATCTTATTGATCTTATTTAGAAAATCTTCCGAATGTATTCAATAATACATTTAAATGAGAGAATAATTATTTATACTTAATTTCCCAAGTTTGAGAGAACACTATTAAAAGTATCAGAATATAAACCAACAAACATATAATATGATCAATTTATTAAAACAGGTCACGCAAAATATGGCTTCTGTGAGCAAAAGTCTAGAGAAAGCCATGAATTCAATGGATCTAGAAAAAGTTTCGAAGATTATGGATAAGTTTGAAAATCAATTTGAAGACCTAGACGTCCGAACTTCGGTATAAATCCTCTTATTAAATACATGATGCAGATTTAAAGATTTTTGACATTCATTTGTCAGCTAAAAAAATTCCCAGTCGTACAAATAAATTATTTTCTTTTATATGCAGGTAATTGAAGACGCTATGGGTTCTGCTACCACATTGACTACTCCAAAAGAGCAAGTAGATACATTAATTCAACAAATTGCAGAAGAAAATGGACTGGAAATACAAGAACAGTTGGCAGCTGTTCCTACCACGTCCCTTAGAGAAAATAAGGAAATGGAAAAAGAGGATGAACTGTCAAGAAGGTCCTACACACTCTAAATCTTTTTTTTTTTAATCTTTATGATGCAAGATTGATTGTTTTTGAAAATTCTTCAGGTTTACTAATTTTATCTTATTGGAATGAATGTATTTTAGACTTCAAGCTTTGAGGAACTGAGCTCGGAATCCCTCAATATCATACAGATTGCCCAAAAATGTTATATAAACGGACGAGGACTTTACATATGCAGATATTAAAATACATTATGTAAAATTTATTTTCAATAAGGTGTACCTGTGAATGTATGTGCGGGAAAGAGTGAGCAGTGAGTGGTAGTTAAATAGAATATTGATATTCGCATTTTTTTGTTACCACCTGTTACTGGTAATTAAAATCATATTAAAGTACTATGATTCCGACTTCGCTAAATAAGATAAGCTGTGAAATATCTAGTGTCACAAACGTTTACCTCTAGCCACTTACCGTTATTCGAAGATAAAAATGAGATTTTCAGTGTGCGAGTAAATATAATTTATATTGCATTTATCTAAATGTATTCAAAATATTAATATGATTTTCAGTATTCGAATCGAAACCTTTGTTATTAATGTTATCTTTCTAACGAATCCTGCACACATTATTTCGCACAATCTATCATAAATTAATCATTGTAGCGTTTTTCGTCTTCTGGAGATCATGAAAACTTCCCAAAATGCTTTTATTATTTTTAAAACTTCAGAATACAGGCTATTTGGCATTTAGGAGCTAGCACCAATATACGGAATAATAAACACGTAAGGAATATGTAACATCAGACTTCTAATTACAAGTTTGTATATTTATATAAACTATTTATATTTGAAATGAGAACTCACAAGAAAATTTATCTTTCACTTTTATCTGCTATAAATACTGGACAGGATCAATTTAATTTTGTACACTGTATTTTAATGTATTCTATCAGGACCACTTTTCAGGGTTTTACTTGCTATTATATTATTTCGATATTGACTACAGACTTATGTAAATATACATTATACCAGTGCGATAAAGATTAACAATGCTGTCTTTAAGAAACCTATTTTTATGAGTACATTTTGATGGAGCTTCACGTATTACATGTAAATATTTTGCTATCATGAAATGACTATTTTGGTTGACATTTTACAATTGTGTGTACTGAAGGATGGAAGGAAACTTAATATACTTTTATAACAAGAATTGAGTCTTCAATTTACAAAGTAGGATAAACAGTTGCACCAGAGATCTGCAACGAAACACCATCATATGTAAATTAGTGACACGACTTTTCTACATCCGCTTTTTGCATAGAGAAGTAGGGACCAACAATAAGAATCATTAAATAAAAGGGATTTAATTGAATGTTCCTACTACTCACCATGCATCGAATACCACAGACGGCCTGAGAGCAGATGAAAGATAGAATAAGAGACATTAGTCCTTGCACCATTCCACAGAGAGCCATTACTGCGCCCATTATCGTTACAGTAAGGTCTGCTATCCCGAAACCTATTCATTATTTATAATATTATCCCATAAAATCTCTGTCTTAAATATGTAAACAGAAAGTTCTGGCCCGGTGAAGTAAATCAAGTGTTGCGAGCACGAGAGAAGCAAGCATTATCTTGTGAGCGGAGCAAGGTATACGGAAAACGGGATATGTATAAGCAAAAGCTTTAAAAGCTTTGGAACAGATCACTTTGCAATTTTATGAAAATTAAGTCAAATTGAATTAAACCTACTTGCAACGCAAGAGAAATCACCCATCTCTCGTATTCCAATATAACTTTGCTTAAATTGTGGTTTTGCTTGCATAATGCTGTAATTACCTGTGGCTTGTTTGTACGTACAATCCTTGAGGGGAGATTGTTGGAGACAAGAGCCAAATATGGCGACTATATAGTACGCCACTCCTACCAGAGGAACGGTTAGCACAAGTTGAACAACTTGAAGGATGAATATTGCAATAGTACTGAGTGTATAAGCAAATATCCACATTGCGTAGGTAGGGACGTATGTTGCATAAAGTAAGAGTATAAAACAGGAAATGCAAACAAACCTCATCATTAATTTATAAATCCAGTCAGCAGCGGTTATCTTTAGAAATCTTGATGCGTATTCGGAATAATATAATCTCTGTAGAGAAATCAAGAGCATTCTCTCACTATAGGTTATAGTGTATATTACCTTTGAGGTGACGGTTTCCATCCATTGTAAACTGTTACAATACCTGTGATAGCGTAATATAAAGCTCCCCAAATACCGATTCCAACTTTGATTCCCTCATTGTGAGCCAATGCGAGCATGGTAGTCTGTTATGTTTAGAAAATGAGAAAAGGAAAAACAAAGTGTATAAGTTCTCAGGTTGCAGTGTGTTATCTTACTCCTACTCTTGATTACATTTTAATTAAATCCCTTCAATTAACATGTGTGTATCATAGCTATTACACTGCCGCGACAGTTTTATTCGAGCACTGTTAATAAACACCTGAGCACAGAAGATTACACCAGCCAAAATTACACTGGTGACACCGCACTGCTTGATTATTAGGATGTCTGTCGACGACAGTGTTAGATCTGGGGGTGGAGGTGGCATTTGCGGATCTACTTCTACAATGGCTTTAGCTGCTTCGTGTTGCTTGTGTTGTTGTTGAGTAAGATGAAGGCTGGTTTCGTGGTAGTGATGGAGCTCTACGCTAGCGGAACTTTTTACTGAGTTTTCATCGTATCCATATGGATTCTGAATGAAAACGTGGAAAAACAACATTAGTTATCATGATCGTCTGTTTAAAAAAATTAAATCTTTAATTGTATCTTGCATAGAATCCAAAATATAAAGATGAAAGGAGTGAAATATCATGTTTGGGGAATCGTGAGACACGCTCAGAAAAATATGTACAGTGCAAGCAACTTTCCAGTTTCGTACCTCCACATTTTCCTTTGGGTGACCTCCATATGCAAGAAAGTAGCAGTTGTAAGCGTTGAAGGCATTAAGAGCCAACTCAGTCATGCTCAGGAACAACATTATGAGATTTGTCGTGAGGATGACGATTGATGATCCCACTATCGCTTGTCCTGGAATCATATCCATAATAATAACAATTTCAGTGTAGATGCTTGAAGAAACCCTATGGTAAATGCGATATCGCTTCATTAATGCATCGCTGTCCTGGATTCCAAATATGTTCTGGCGTCATCAATGTGGTTTTTCAAATGCATGCACCCCTTTTAAACTATCTATGGTTATTTGAACCGCTCAACAACGGTATCTTTTGTATATAAGTTTTGTATAAAATTACTTTAACATGTTGCATGGTCCGTCTCTATCCGTTTTAAATGCGAATATGCGGTATATTCAGCTTTACGGTGATACATAAGATATTCTGTTTTATTTTGTACACAGTGGGAGGGAACCTTATTAACACATATATAAAAATCTAGAGTCGGGATCTCAATTTATGCTTACACAAACCTTACCAACACGGACACACTTTGTCATTCGCCATGGGGAGGGGTATTTTGTGTCTGTAGTCATATGCCAACTCCATTTTTTCATATTTATCGAATATGACACTCATTACTCATTACTGTGCCCCCTCTCATATCTTTGCCATAATTTCCATAACTTACTACTTTTTTAATAGGCATTAGCTTATCGGAATGTTAATTAACAATATGCTATCCAAATTATTCCAAACGTTACAATGACAACCACATGATTCCACGTTAACATCGTATAGAAATATAATCATAGTGAAAAGCGTGTAACATTTGACGACATTATAGTTTAGGAACCTCTAATAACTGTAGCCTGACCTAATGTTAGAGTACAACCAAATAAATGATAGTTATGCGTCAGTTACGTTTGCGAACACTCCACAGACTATAGATGTAATACTAATACCCCTTTGTAGTAAACTAAATTATTATAATAACCCACAACAAACCATTCATTTATTCGACACCTCAATAAAGTGTGCTCTGAGGGTGGTGAGGATTGTATTTAAAATGTATCTCAGGAAACGCTGTTCTGGTTCCAACCTTAGTAATTATATTGTAGCTACAAGTACAAATTGATCGAAGTGGCTTTCAGCTTTCACCTTCATGTCCATACGGCTTTCAAGCGCCATGCTGTGGTGAGCAAATACTTTCGTTGCAAATGTACTGAAATAACGGAGGGAAAAGAAAGTATAAAGCAACAAGGTGACACGAAGTGAAAGACTTAAAGCTACATTGCACAAATTGTACTGTACAGCTATAAATATAAAATGTACAACCTATCATATATATGCAACAGTAAATGCATGTAGACATTGTTTAAATGATTTAACGTGACTTTGAATTGTAAACCAAGTAATGCCAAAAATCAATTAATTATTTAAACCAAGAAAATCTATACTTCTTTTGACAGCATGCAGATATATACATATAATTTAATATCTCATTTTGCTCACTAGCGGTCATGAGACCATAATTTGTCTACCTGATGCTTTAAATTTCAACAGAAAACATGAAATAAATCAAATAGATAAATACGTAAATCCCACTATAATGCAAGTGAAATTCCTCGCCACCTTATACACTTAGCATTTTGTTGTCTCCTTATGTACAATAAGTGTACAAAGCAAATACTTTTATTAATCCTTCCAAGAGCGTTTTTGGTTTACTTGGCAAGCTATATTTTGCTGCTCTACGGGTAGAGAACGAGTGTATAAACCTCAAAAAGGAAATGAAAATGTCAAGGAGTAGTTTCAAAGAGAAAGTGGGCAAAAGGTAACCTATACATATATGTATTCATATCCTTTGTTCTTTCCAGTTGCTAGCCATTATTATAGCATCAAAGGTAAGCATGTAGTTATTTTTTGTTTTGTAGCCGGACATTTTATAGTCCGTAAACCTTACCATCGAAATCCGGGTCCCATTTAAATTTGTAGACGATGAGAACAGTGCAACAAGCTGTAAACAGCGGAATGGCCATTGTAGCCGAAATGATTTGAAGCACGAGCACGGCAAGAAGTCTGGAAAATAGTCAAGAGAATATTCAGAGTAATAGCAAAATGGTAACAGCTACCTAACCAAGTAGAAGAGCATACATTTGAAGAAGTAGGAAAGTATATATACATTATGTACTTGTTCTTTGCTTTCTTTTTTTATTCCATGACCAAGGTAGGTTGTCAGCCTTTGTATAGTTTCAGAAACTGTTACATTACATTATACTCATTAATAGCTTTGGTACTACAACCACTAATACCATACGTTCATTATATCCCACCAATAAAATATGTTACGCTTGGGTGCTTTCTCCTCCGCTACGTACAAAGGACTCTCTTTAATTACATGATGCTTTTGAATTTTAGTCGCTCTTGTTCTTGTGGATAATAATACAACAACTATGCTGTAAATTGAAGTTTCTGTCAGCTTATATGTAGATACTGTGGTACCGGGGAGTGTGCATGCTTTTCTTTAATTTCCTGTCCGTTTCTGTTTTTATTTGATGCTCTTCTACTCACAACCGCTTTCATAAGGAAAATCAATGTATTTTTTGGGTCTGCGTTTACTTACCCGTTGAAAGTACATCTTACTGACCATAACAGAGCTAATCCGGCAGCCATAAAAAAGAACCATGCTGTCCAAACGCCTGTGAGACTTCTCGTTGCAAATTCGTTAGAGGCTGCAATGGCTACTGTCTATTAGAAAAAATAGAGGGAAGAAAAGAGTAATGGCTTTCAGTAAGGTAGAAAGTAAAAATACACTATCCACAGCAGCAGCGAACGCAATAACCAGCAACCTGTCAGCTTACTACGGAAGGTTAAATATATTTATTGCTGGGGAAAATTGAGTCTTTCTCACACCACCAAACAAATATACACACACGTACGTATAATGTACGTTACTCATTCAGAGAGCTGTATTGTTAGATTTTCACTGTGTGTGAGAGAGCTCCATTTTATTCAAAAAGGCACGGAGGGAATTCCACCCGTTAATAAATGGTACATATATAGCGTGTGTAAAAGCGTTGCGTTGTCTTACAGGAAAAAACACGAGGGCATAAGGCATAACGGCTTTTAAACAAGTGGTGTATGTGTATTGTATGTGTGAAATTAGCTGATTATATTTGGTTGAATGACTTTTTTTACCTGAGATAATACTATGATACCAGCGACCGCAATCTCGGCAGAGGAAATGAATCGTATTAGTCGAACTTGTGACCGAACCGTAACACATTTTTCTTCCTGTTCCTTTTTTCGTTTTGTCGCTGTTTTGCTCGCATCACGTTGTTGGCTATCACGTATTTTTGATTCGATACTGCTGCCACTGCTTTTCCCTTTTATGATTTTCGTCGGAACTTGATCTTTTTTCCACCGACTGCTCCCACTACTTCCACCAGAAGAACTCGTGTGACTCGACATTGTCGTTTTAATGATGAGGATGAGATTAAAAGTGATCTTTGTTTGGTTGCGGTTGGTGACTTAATAATGTAGCTGCTTTGTCTCGACCACTCATGTTTTCTATTGTTAAGTAAATCACCACAAAAGAAAATTCACTTGAAAACAGTTCAATTTATACAGTACAACAGTGTCCTCACGTCGTATATAATAAACAATTTTAACTGTAGTATTTTGCTCAATTTATAAGAAAGGGTAAAACTAACTTCCTTTGCATATGTGTCCAGACAGTCAATAGACGCGAACTGTAATGAAGCAAGAGGCTTTTTGTTTCAGTTGTCAATACGAAAATAATAAAAACTTACGCGTTCCTGTCTCAACGGTAGTATATATAGTTGTTGTTTTTTTGTCGTAATAATAGCAGTATATCAAATGTCGTGTAATCATAAATGAGTCCTTCCAATTCTCCGTTCTTCCTGCATGTTCTTAGAGCGTTACGAGGCTTATGTAGAGGAAGAATGTAAAACTCATTAATTTGTCCAACAAATGGAAATCCGTACAATAACAGCACGAGTATACAGAATCGAGCGAGAAAGACGGAACTCTATGTAGAGGGAACTTGAAGGACGATTGCAGTTTATTGTCAACTTTAGCCAGGACGCGAAATTGTGGTCTTGTCCGATGATAATAATGATAGAAAAATAGTTTGAGGGAGAAACATAGTTCGTTCTGCAAGCGTATATAGACCCAAGTAGATAAATTGCCTCTACGCTTTTTCTTCCTCGATTCAAAATTCACTTGCAATTAGGGCTATCGGGCATGTAAATGCATGGCTGGTAAGGCATGCTTTTTCTGCTACAAGCTCGTCTTGTCTGGGGTATGTAGGTTGTTGTTTGAGTATTTAGGTTAATACAGCAACTCACTTTTCTCCAATACACCCACTGATGTATTCACGTAACATGTATGGAATGCTTAAAACAAATACATTCTAAAAATTAAGTTTGGAACTAACCTCAAAGTATGCCATTTACACATGCTAAAGTTATTTATATTGATAGTAGATATGACATCAACTCTCTGTCGTGCCTTTGTACAAGTCCTCTTTCCTTTTCTGTTCATTTTTTTCGAATTTCGAGGAAACAAGTTTCAGACCATAAAACTTCAATAACTGTCGAAGATATGACATGACGACATACGATGAGAAGCAAAGCGTGGTAAAGGCATGACCCATCATGATATGGCATCGAACTTGGGAAATATCAGGGGAAAGCATTATTGTTATTGTCGTAAGGTATATTTGTTTTGATAAAAAGGACGTAAAATCCACTGGGAATTTAGTGTTTTTTGCCTTTGTCTTTAGTGGTCGTGTTTGTGTAGTACGAGAAATAGTCGGATGGAATACTAAAACTGATATGTGCTGCTGCTACAATGTTACATGTTTGTGGGAAATTTTCACATACATGTGTATATGCCTGTAAATGCAAAATATTTTATATTCCAACTTCTTCCAACATATCCATACGTTGTATTTTCTTTCATAAATAATTCCAAACTATTGATTTTTCTGACTTTTGGTGGTAGTCAGAAATTATAGACAAGGAATCAAAGGATTTGTAGGAAGAACAAAATACACGTTGAGCCGAGACTTTGCTATTTTTACCTACGTTCAACATTGATAGCGTATTTAATGAATATGGTGTTATTTTTAAGTTTTAGAAGTACAAATATATGTACGCAATAGGTAGCGAAAACTTTAATCAAATTTACACAAGAACATTAATAAGTGCCGAGCTTGCGCTTGCTATATACATAATAAATGCATAAAAAGCTATTAATACTGACTGTGCCGATGCAGGACTTTTACAAGGCGTTAAACAAAAACCTTGTCATTTTATCTGGCTTTTGACTTATTTTAGGGGAAAAGTGGAAAAATGCTGCAAATCTAAAATTAGCTGTGACGCTACTGATACAAAAACGTGAAGGAAAAAAAATAAACCCTTATGCTGATATGTAGTATACACAGAACAAAAATAGATTTTAAATCGATATTTAGCAGGTAATCAGTATGAAACTAATTTTTAAAAAAATGTTCGTATCGAAGATCGAAGACGAAGAAGACTCACAAATTTTGGTAGAATCAGTAGTATGTGACACACCATAATATATGCAGTCATATAAAAGTTGTATGACTCTGCTGGGTTTCCATAGATGGCACGCTACTCAGGCATTCGCTTTTCTACGCAGTAGAGTCAATTTCACTAAAAATGTTCTCTCACACTCGTTTGGCTTCGCATCTCCAACTTTTCTGCCCTCCTATCTAACCATCTACAGGTTCCACATGTCTAGATTGTTTTTGTCTTGTCTCTCCCCAAGACGCCGTATCCATTATGTCTTTCCACAAGTTTGAATCCTATAAACTAATATAGCTGTGGAAACTCGCATTTTGTATAAAAGCTCAAGTTTTTGTGGCAATCGGATTTATCTGGCAGTCCAATTCAATACTTTACACAAAATCGGGAAAGTTGGTCGCAACCATAGTAGTGGTGATGTGATAGTGGCAAGGGAAAAGTTTTCCCTACATACTTACACATTTTCTGCTCCCGCCGACGACTTTTACCAAGGCAATGACTGCTACTGATAGCGTCGTCATGAATGTGACATGACTTGTTTCTGTGTAAGTATAGTTTCTATTCACTAACGCGTTCTGAAACTACCTATGAAAACATTACTTCCATATTTATTGTGTACCTTTACAATAAATGACTGTGCATTTTTCCTCGCGTATCACATTTGATGTATATAATCTATGACATAATATAATAGCAAAAGTGACACAGCGAATGGCAAAGCTTATTTAGAGTTAGAGCAGGTCGGAGCAGGGATGGTGGTGGCAATAAAAGGACGGGGGACGCGATGCTTTTGGTAGAACAAAACAAAACATGTATCTATATAATCTACAATGAAATGGTATAGAGTGAGTCGCCCTATCGTTTCTGACAAGGAAACGATCAGTTGATTAGTCTGAAGAGACTGTAAATTTTTACGATATTATTAAAAATCTTGCATAGATTGAGTCTTTCTACAGTTTTGCGTATCGTCCGCTGATGTGAAAACAGGTTAGGTAGAGACACCATGTATAACAAAAGGATAAGTAAACGTTAAAAACGAGTAAAATATTTTGGCAGTTCAAATAGTTTAGATACTTCAAGAGTTAATGCTTAGTTTGATCGACATTTTGTAAAATATTTAACAAAATTTTATGTATAATTACTCTTACTGTCCTGGTTTTAATGTGATTACGTCAAAAATTTGTTAGCACAGATAGCTTTCATCGTAAAGAATTTTAATGGTTACTAAAGGTTACTACAAGTCTGTCACATTTTGTGCATGCTATTTCGTATTTTACTCTGCAGACGGTTTTCTTGTCAGTGACAGTAAAGGTTATAGCTACTTGCTGCTACTGCTGTTGCTTGCTTGCCTCTATGCAAAGGAGGGAAAGTTTTATGTGAAAGTTTCCAATTTAAGAAGAACCAACATAAACTTTCTATTATGGATCTTTATGCACTAAAGTTACACTCAGGGAAATGGATGGAGAGTTTCCAGAGACGAATTATATATCACTGTATAGCATCATCATACAAAGGCGTTGAAAAAGATTGACGTAAACTTTTAACTGATTTACTTGGTTAGGGACTGCGCTGACGACTTCGTAGAGAACTTTTCGTGGGAGTCTGACGGGGGCGAATGAATAAAATAGCGCAAGTACCCAGTAACATTACACAGTATATTACGTGTATGATGATCTCCAGGACGCTGCTGCATTTTATGCCTGCCTGTCATGTCTCCAGCACCCCATCTTTTCTTTCCTTCCTGAGAAAAACTACTGCTTTCACTGGATAAAATTGATTGAATGTGAATCGGATGTGCATCATGAAGCTTCCATATCACATGAATCTTTTTACATGCATGTTTGCTCAATGTTCATAATCCTCTCATTTGGCTAGCATGTTGAGATGAATTTAAATAAGGGACTTCTGTGAGGAATCATTGGGTGCCAAGTGCCAGGTTATGGTTGTATTACGAGCATTATTTTATTTTGTACAACTTTTTATGCTACAACATAAACTCTTCATTACGTACACTATTTGTATTTTACTACTACTTCACATTTCCTAATAAAGTATTTATTACATGTTTGTAGAAAATGTGTTTTACTCCAGTAGTAATTTAGGCATGGAATTCAATATGCATGGTTTCCTCTTTCTCTCGTAAACTTGCTCCCTTAAATGAACGCACAGGATTTTGTGGTGCGGCACGTATTCTTTGCCACCGTTCCTATCACAGATTTATTTTAAGTGAAGCCTTTTGTCAGCAGCAAGGCAAGCCAGGACCGGAAACACAAGAGCTGTGCGACCACAACTGTCAGTCAGACGACTATGTAATAGTATCCAAAAACTCGTCTCAACACATTGGTACTTTGTACATAAGTCCAACAAAAGTAATTTCACTGTGTACACGAAAGGAAATTGTAGTGAAATGTACACCGAGACATGGGAAGAATACGTATACAGATACCACTATGAGCGACTGAAGCAAGTGAAATGAAACTAATTTGTGATCTGTTTGGTACACATAACTCTTGATCATTGCAACTAAACCACAGTTTGCTTGTAGTGTCAAGCATGATGGACAATTAGTAATTAACAAATTATGGACCGAAAGAGATACAGGCAGCAAAATATAAGTATTTGTATATACTTCCTTCATGGAAGAACCCTGCATGAGAGCCACCCAATGCAAAAACAATTCAAAATGCTTACGAACCAAATTTTTCAAACGTGTAGCTAGCTTCACTAAAATTGTAAATAACATTAGCTATAACCAAAACTTTCACTGCACTACTCATATTACATTAACATGAATTTTCTGTACAATTTGAATGTACGTACCAGCCAAACCATTACATTGGGCTAGTCTTTTTCTGTTTTCGGTTGAAAAAATCGTATCTGAGAGAGAAAATGCTTGAGGTGAAAGTACTGTGACATGGTGGCAACCGTAGTAGCAAAGCAACAGCAAGCAAGTAGTAGAGAGGTGCACATTGGAAGCGACTACGTAATGTAAAGATAGCGGGTTAGCATACAAGTAGATGTTATTTCATTTGAAGAGTTTTTCAATATTATTATATAGTTTTGTAATTACACTGACAAAAGTATAATATTGCAAAAGTTTTCCACTGTAATTTACTCCCTGGAAGAAGAAAAAAACTTTCGTAATAATAACGTGAAATTTGAGGAAACGGAATAGGTTTACAGGGCTTGTACTTTCCATCTATCTAAAATCTCGCACTTCTCTTTGAAACCCATATGTCTAGTCCACACAATAAATTGATGCGACTGTCCATTTTCCTTGTAGATAAAATGATTATGTGCGTCACACGTCACGAATACCTGGAAGGGACATTTGATACAGAGACATATTATATATATGTATAGACATATGTATAGGTACTCTAGAATAATGTATTTTGTCATGGAAGGAGTGAAATGTCAGCCTGTCTACGCCAGCACCGAATCATGCCCTGCTCTGCCTGATGACAATGACAACTTCATTTCCACTTCCGTGTACTTGTTTGTATATTGTACGCAGCTGAAGTCACATCCATCGGGAAAGCAATCATGCAACAAGTAGACCGGTTCCATATTGGGAGTGACACTTTATATACCCACTACCCACATTGACGTAAGCTCTCTCCGACAAAGGTTTATATATTTTACAAATTACATGTACATATATATAACATATAAAAACACACATGGCACTAATGCAATTGCACAGATATATACACATACATTCTGAGTTTGGTAGACTAATAGTGTACTACAGTCACGTTTCGAATTGGATTTAGTTTACTAATGACATCAGGGAAAGACAAGTCAGCTGGCGGGAATCATTTTTACAAATAGAAGTGGAGTGGGGATTTCATATGCAAAAACTTGTAATCCAAAATCCTCCACAGACATCAAGGCATCATTATTCATGCTTGTTAATTTTGACGCAAGTTATTTCTTCTCATGGTCTACTTTAAAATATATTCTTTATGGGAGCATCTACCAGGAGGATTATTAGTACAGATCCACAGTGTACCAGAACAAGACACGCTCGAGAATATTTAATTGTTATTCAAAGTTTTATTGCAAGCAGTGACGCTTGAACAGGGAAATTTTACCTAAGTTCGGTGGAATAACCCTGGAAATGAATATTTCCTTTATCAGTGACGCAGAAGTAAAGATTTTTTGTCAAAAGAAAGAAATGGTTTTTTACCATTTGTAGGGCATGCAAAAGGTCAATGTAATTACATAGGAACAATAAGTATTTTGCTATAAGATAAATTACCGTAGGAAATCAGATCATTACAAGAGTATCAAACTTCCATCATTTGTGTAACAGATATCTCAAGGACGGTGGAAAGGAACTTTTAAATATCGTTTTGATGGTTGAAAAGAGGTCACGCGTAGATGTGAAGCTCCCATTTTGAACTTCTGGCAAATGCAAAAGTGGTGTAAAATGTCAAGGGTCACATTTGTCACCTAACAGACCACAATAACACATTAAAACTTGAAGGAAACTCGACAGTGTAGCACAAAGTAAAGTAAGTTGCATTTACGACACTGGCTTTACGGCATAAGACCACTTGTTTAATACCTTTAGTTTAGGTATGAGATACGTTCTAATTCGTTCGTATTATAGAGTTGGATTTGGTTCCACACGACCAACTCTGATGAAAACTAAAATAGATTCATTACTCATTCCCTTCTTGTCTGTGTGGGGTCGGGTGTGAGAGCGATAAAAGCAAAATTAGTGTCTATCTAATTTACTGTTCGTATTACGGTATGGCATTCCGGCATAGGAGTAAGTTTTTAGATATTGGACAGGACAGAATATTTTTCTTATTGGTAGCAAATTTTCGTCTTTCGACTCACCCATACTCATGTATACTACTAGACTGAACCTTAAAGTATGCCATTTCAAAATATTGCAAAATAGCAATATTTTCAACATGTACAATTAATTTTATGGATGAAAGCATTAAATAATTATTAAAAAGCGTAACATATAATTTTATAATTGAGAATAATGTACGAAAAGTGTACGTATTTTTGGATACTACAAAAAATACGTTTGTAAAAACTTACCAACGATCAAAACCTTACTAAAAAAGTAAACGGATTTATAATTGCAATTAACAAAGAAATATTAGTAAAGAAAGCTGTTTTTGAATATGAAACGGGTTTAACGGTTATCTTTATTCGAGTTGAAAATAAAATGCTATATCATCAGCACTGTGTACGGGAAAAGGATTGTTGAAAACAGAACAAATTCCTATTGGTCAACGAGTTATCAAAACGACGAGTCAGACAGACATAGTCTAGCAAATTTCATAACCATAATGTCATAACTATACCGTCGAATTGTAGGTGCCTAAAACATGCAAAATAGGTAGGTATTTATGCCCTTAAAATCATTG
>JAHZNE010007825.1:0-22916 GCA_027744055.1 Callyntrura sp. NNG-2020 | reverse complement strand
TGTCGTTGGCTATGCAGCTGCCGTTGCCTATGTAGCTTACATTGACTACATAACTTATTTAAGCAATGCAATAAAAAGTGGAGGTAGATACTACCGAACAACTTTGGTGCACTTAGATTTGGTAGTTTAGTCTGTAATACCGTCCTCGTTTCTTCTTCTGTTCTGCAGGGTTTTAAAATAGACTTAAAGAATCCATTCCTATGTGCCTCTAGATGTGCATACATATTTTTGTTTTGATCCAGCAAGCACTACAGTGTCGCTGAGTCACAAGTGTCATAATATAATGAAAGCTTAAATGTCATAGTTAGACGGAATTTGGTAGGAAAGTACCTCCTGGAGAGTTACATACTTATACAAGTTTGACCTAGAGGGCTTATAAAGTCAGTTTGATTCCTTTATAAGGGATTGATCATTTAGAACGTTGTAAGGGAAGGGGACGGTGTACCTGGTTCGAACGTGACATTAACGCTAAAAATATCGTTTACCCAATGTTAAAACAGGACATGGGGGTGGGGTCCTGAAAAGCCTATTTTCTAAACGCTCAAAATGAACAATCCCTAATCATTAGCTTGCACTTCTTAAGAAATGTACTATTATTAATATATCATATATTTATATTTTCTGTAGGTTTATGGCACTTTTATTTTGTAGATAATATGTCGCTTTTATTACATGTATTGCACTGTATTAACTTAGCCTTACATGTATTACATATTCATATGAAGTGGTAGCCACCAGCCATTCAAGGTTTTTCATTAATTTCGGAGACTGGAATTAAAATTTGTATGGAATCACTAGCACTAGCAACAAAGATGTGATCAAAGAACAAGTTCACATTACTACAAATGGGTCTGCACTAGTGTTCGTTTCTTCTGTCCACCACCCACACAATTCAACGCTTCTTACAATTCTCATAAAGGTTTGTATGCTTACGACATCCTTGTTCCCTTTTATACGATACGACCATTTCAGTTGCCTATTATATTATTACAGAGCCACGATGAACCTTCTACTTTTATACATGTTGTTATATAGTCGTCGTCATAGCAGCAGCAGTGATCAGGACCGGATCGACCATCATCGAATCACTTTCCAACTTCATACTCCTAACAGGGCATAATGATGTCCTGTATCATTTAATATGAAATCGAACGTGTAAGTGGACGTATGATCCTACGCGCACGTAGGCAACAAACAGTGACAGTAATATATGATAGCCATTGGGATAATTCGGGACCGATGATTTCATACATCACGAAAATTGTTGCTGCTTTCATCCTCCATGAGATTCATTGTACACTATTGTTTCTACTCTGAATTATGAATTGTCCATTAAATAATTATACTGCATTAATTCTACTACAAATATGTTACTTTTTGTTTGCGTTTTATGCTTGTCGTGTTTCAACGGAACTGCTTTCATACAATTAGGCAAAATATGGTCACCAATACAATCGTCAATAAATGGTCATCCAGAGATTTGCTGGTTCATTACACAACTAACAAATTAAAATTACACTATGTATAATTTACCCTTCATTTGAGAATAAACTGAAGAAATACATCATTTGCATCACAAACTTTTTATTTTTATGGTTTTTATTATAAATGGATACATATGACCAAGGGTATCTACACCAGTTATGTCTCATAACGCTGGAAGGTTTATAGAAATGCCCACTTCCCCTTGGAATTATTTGCCTAGCTTACATACAGAACCTAAAACTGTCACACATTACATGAAGGATCCATAAAGCTTGGTTGATGTTCTCCATTTTGCCGTGTCGCGCCCGGAATTTTCAACTTTCACACAACTACCTCAGGTAAAGACATACTGTTGTTTGGTTGCCCCCATTACCACTCACCTTAATTACCATTGTTTTAAGTTAGATAAATAAATAAAATACCAACCAAATGAAAACAATTAAACGTTAAATTAGCCCTACGTTTAACCTTAGGACAATTGTACACTCGCCTTTCGTTTTATTAATGTTTATATTTTACTTAAATAATGGGAAGCAAAATCTAATGAAACTAGTTTTACTATTACTTTATTCTTCATTTCTAACCCAAATTGTATAATGACTTTGCCCACTTGAAAGTGCTTTGGACAACATACAACCCGTCAGAAACATCCATCATGACAATGACAATATCCATCCATTGGGAATATAATAAAAAGAGGGAATGAAGATGTGAGGGTGTCCCAGAACTGCAGTATTCAAAAGAAAATGATAAAGAAACATCAAATTATTATCGAGCTGCCCAATTATTAAAAGTTCTTCAAAGAGCTTAATTAAAATAACCTAGAGGGAATAAATGCGTTTGAACTAAATTCTTCGTAAAAAGTGAGATTATTCTTGCGATAAAAATAGACACGAAACGTATAGACGTTTAGATAGTTTAATGGAAATTGTTTTATGGGCTTGTTTACAAAACATCAGCTTGAAGAGCGGAGCTAATTTTATAGTTTTTGTGCCCAAAGCAAGTATATGGAAACACTCCATGAATCTCAATTTCATCTGTTCATTTTGGGCCCACCTAAACCTACTGTTTCGTAGCTACCATTATAAGTGTTCATACAAACACTCTTTAAAACATATTTTGTTGGTAACTAATACTAAATTCTCATACAGCTACAAAATTTAATATGAACAATTACGAGTTTTTGTAATAGAGCGAGATACATATGCTACCGATGATGCAAAGTTGGTATAAGCGTGTTATATATACAAATTTTATTCCATCTTATTTCCTTGAAGCGTATTTTTATAGCTTTGTTTATTTATTATAAAGTAATTCTTCCTTTCGTTCGATCATTTCTCTTCAATGAAAAATAACGTGTAGTAACTCATACTATTCTCCGTTTTCAGCGTATCTATGATGAAACATGATACCACAAAATAATTAACGTGCATCACATACACATACGATCCTTTTTTAAAAGTATAAAGCTCGACTGTTCCTGTGGACACAAAATAGCACATTAGATTCACTTCTCCAAAGTCCGGATAAAATGTTAATTTTTGTCGTCACTTCCGCATACATAGTGGTGATAATGTAAATGTTCCCCGTGTACTGTATGTAAAAATTGAAAACAAATAACCTTCATCTTATAAATAAATAAGAAGAAAGCATAAGCAAGAAAAATGCATTTCTATGTTTAAAATTCTAGTAAAAGCAAAAAAACGAAAAATATTTGCCAAGTTTGCTTAAACTTGGATGCTTTTGAATTTGAAATTACTTCATGACTGCATGAATATAGTAGGAAGTATTGTGCTTCGGTTTACTATATGACGGAAGTTCACGGCATATCAACAACAAAGCCGACCACCTTCAATTTTTATTTTGACAGGCTACACTCTATTTACGATAATGTTCCCAAATCCACAGATTTTCTATCACGTGAATTAATGAGAAGCGTACTTGTATTCAGTTTTAAGTTTTCTGCAAATATCTGAGTTGGTGCACCTAAAATATAGTATCGCGAAATTTAACATGTCCAGCATAGTAGCAAGTGGCAACAATAACTCATTGACAATGTCTTCTTGACGTGTTTTTATGTAATAGATTTGACAGTCGTGTGTGCACAGCTAGTGCCAAAATTCACAAGGTTTTTCAACTGATCAAAACCTAGATCATTGCATTTTATCATAATAATCATTATATATAATAGTGTTATAACGCGATGACATCAGTAAAATGGAACGCAGCCTTCTCGTTTGAAAAGAAAACGAGCGTTGTTTATAAAACCTTTTGGTGGCGCTATTGACTATACACTGAATCATACGACTATGGCTTTTTAGTCTTTACTATATAGTCACCGATGTTGTGATGCTATTTCTTTTTTATACTCGCTATTATCTTCTTACTGTCGTCAACACTCCATATCAAACATTGTCGACAAGCTGCGGAAACATCGTCGCCACCACCACCAATACTTGAACTCACTTTTCGCAGCAGACGCTCTTGTTCTTCCAACTGCTCAGTCTGCTTTGGCTGTAATGATGGTTACATTGTACCAATAAAACAGCTCCTACATTACAATACAATATTACAACTTCCTTTTCCGTTCATCTTTACAACAAAACCAAACGAACTACAGCTTTCCCGTTGCCAGTTGTAGTCTGTAGGTAGGGAAGGATTGAACTGATATTAGCATAGGAACACCCTATAAACAGCAAAAACATCAGAGAAAAAAAGCTTGTCTCTTGGATTCTCGCATTATAACAGTTAAGTGCATAGAGCTAGACGACGACTGCAAAACGGCAACTAGGTAAGCCCTAGTTGCTTCCGCTGCTGTGTATGTGGGTAAATCTCACTTTACCATTTTTCTGTTAGTATGTAGTCTGTAGTCCTTAGAGGAAAGAGCCGGAGTGAAAAAGAAGCAGTCGGGGGAGCATAAGACGTTTTTTCGCTGTTTGTGTTCTTCTGTTCATAAATACACATAGAAAAGCACGTAAATGAATTCTCTCTCTGTGCGATTTTGATTGGGAGGTAGCAGGAAAAATCGCACACAGCAAACGTCGCTTTTCTTTTTTCGGTCTGAGTGAGTTACTGTAACTTGTCAGAGCAGCCCAGTCAGAACATTTACACTGGCTCTAAATTCGTCTTCCTTTCACTCCCTTTCCATTCGGTGACTTTCTGCTGCTGGTATACATTACCTTGATTACGTACATGGATTCCTTGTACTATTTTCATTAATTTTCTGCTCTCAGAAGTTTCCGCGACTGTCCTCCTTCTGCGAAGAAAGTTTATACCAACTAGAAAACATACGACCAAGTCATCGTTCTGAAAACAAAGTATTTGTACACAGAAGTGACAAATTTTGAGGGAATAGTAAGGAGCTTATTTTTTTTAGCCAGGTATGTCATATCGTATCGACACGTTCAAGAAATGTAGTCACATTTACAGCAAGAAAACAGGAAGGAGTAAACAAAGAACAAATTATAAAATTTCACTGGCACTAGCACAGCCAGTCAGTTTCGTTGCAAGAACACCGTCTGTGGTAAGTTACCCGTGGTTAGAGGAGAAACGAAAAAAGTTGAAATCAAATAAGAAATTGCTTACCTAAACAACGTTCCTACTATTGCGCTGACATCGGCTTACGACAAAAACATTTCTATAGAGGTGCTTGGTTGTACAGTTTTCAACTCTTAGCTCATCATCATCATCGTCAGCAAGATCAACCGTCAGGGTTATCACTTTACTAGTGCCAATTTTAAGTCTCATGAACGACAGTACAGTTTGACTAGAGTACAGTCTTTGAGCAGAGACGGTGATTTTCAAAGTTACATGAGAGAAAACAACGGGAAATACATTCAGCTTTTCACATTCACAAGTGAGAACGGGTACATAAATGGGTTTATTGTGTAGCATCTTGTCAACTAGATTCATATTAAAGTCAAGTTATTAAATTAATCATAGTGGCTTTTCATGCCGAGTTTGTATGGATCAAAACGTGTGGACGGATGAAGATTCTTTAATATTGTCATCTCCAAACTCCAAAGAAATGTCAACAAGAACTTTTGTTGCTAACTGAAGGTCGTCGTCTGTCGTCGTCATATCAGCCTTTTGAAATACAACAGTTTCGAAGATGGGGCAGCCTGTTCCTATCGAGTTAATCCTCATAGTATGCGGATGTGTATTTGCATTTGGCATGTTTATAGTGGTAAGGCATTAAGAAAATAAAGATTGTACACTGATAATATTATTTATATAGCTTAGGGCCGTTTTTTTATATTCTATTTCACGTTTTATCCTTTATTGCATACTCGTTACCCGTTTTATTTTGAATAAAATACCATTTTGCCAACTGTACATAAATGTCTCCACGAGTTAATAAATATTAATACTTTTATTGCAGATTTGTTTCTGTACGAGAAACAGAGAAGCAGATGGATTGGAATATCAAGGTAGGATGTATTTATGTTGTTAAATATATTTATGAATAGGAACATATTCACAAAAATTTGCATGCTATCCATGTTGGGCAACGGGGCTGATTCCTTTTACTAAATGGACTGACTTGAGAAACAGATGAAAACAAGCCATTTCTCAACGGCACAAAGAACGCAAATAGCATACACGCAAAGAGACTTACGTCTTACGGTGAGACGAATATACAAATGTCAGGCATTGCATACCTCTTCGTAGATACTTACGCTTTTGCACACATGCTCACGTCGTGGGGTTTATATAGCAATTGTTTTATGCTCGTTGTTACTTCCATTTTAAGGGCCACTACCACATACATGACGAATATAAATCCGAAAAGGAGAGCACACAATTCTTCTTACTCAAACATTATTTCTTGCAGAGCATGTGCATACACACATCGCAATGAATATTTCATAAGAAATATGTCACCAGCACCAACGAACAGACCAGTGTCATTCCACGATTTCCACGCGTCTTCACTTCCCATGACACTGCCAATATCGCTTTTTAATATGAGAAATAAGTTTTTTTTCTAATCCAATGAGGATGTTTATCTGGGTCTATAGTCGGCGAAAGAAAATATGCTTGTCATCACTTTAGTTATCGACGATGAGCTGAAGTATTGAACTCGAAGGAAAAGAAAAGTAGGCGCTTTTATTTTTATCCATGTTATTGTTGGTCATAGACACATCCTTTGAGAAATGGAGCTAATAACTTACCATTTCACACATGAGTATTTCCATATCCAATATCATGATAACATAAAACCAATAAAAAGTTTAAGTAGGACAGTGGTGCATTGACAATATGCAAATAAATTTGATTCCTTCCTCTGTTTCCTTGCTGGTAAACGGGAATGCAATAATAATAACAAACCACTCTCATTATTACTGCAGGTCGAGCCACATACATTGGTCCAATAGGTTGGTTTCAGAGATACCAGGCGAGGACTAACGGGTAAGTTGATTGTTTCCATCCTTTCTAAACCTAACTGCGTACTGGTATAAATATCTTGTGAAATGTAGTGTGGAAAGATGAAGAAGAACTTTGTTGGAAACAAATAAAGTAGCTGTGAAACCCTACTTTGTCCAACAAGTCCTCAAGTGAGACAAAAGGGGAATTAATGTTTTCACTTTCACAGACGCAAATTGCTTGCAATTTAGAGTCAGAGTCTATATAATACACCCTAAAATATCAAGCCACATCAATGCCATTATGGGAGCAAAGAATGATACATTAGCCATATTGTCTAACATATGGTGCCCATTAAAGTTTCTCCGAAATCTTACGCGAGAGGTGCTGCTGCTGTACTTGAGTGTGAAACATTCAACTGTACATTCTGAGGTCACATGTTTAAATATGCATAAACGCACACAGCGACACAAGTAAGTTACCACCAGAGTACTATACTGCCTTCTTTCGCAAATGGATTTACGTAGGTAGATGTAGTAAAGCAAGTTGTTTTGTCAAACCACTTAAATGCTTCCTGAACACTTGCGCGATTTATGATATGTACGATGGCTATGTTGAATTATCCTCATGTACATATTTTGTAAAGAACCTCGAGAAACAGTAGTACTATGCATAATAAACACAATCAAGAAGCTTTTCCTAGAAATCGAAAGACAAGAAAGAGAAAATTGATGTATTTATTTTCGTAAAGTTGCACAGAAACGTATGTACATATACAACAAGAATTTCCCTTTCCAGTATTCGGGTGCAAACGAAAGCGGTCAAGCAGAAATGTTGAAAGTGAGTCATCCTGAAACAAACACTACGCCACGTGTCTTGGCAAGATTTTTTTGTGTTGATAAATATAACACGTAATAATGTATCCGATGATTAGTTAATTTAGCGAATGAAGTCGACTAAACGTGGCAGTTTTATTTTCCCCATTATTCAAGCTTTCAGTACTAGAACTTACATTCATCTAATTATTGCAAGTTTCACTTTATCCATACTGTTGGGCCGGGCGCGGCGCAGTGTGAATAGTGTGCTATCGATATTGTATATATACACAAATTCTACAGGAAAGGAACAGAGTTACTGCACTGCACAGCGTGCGAGTAAGATGCTCATCATGATAATGATGACGAGAGACATTTTTGAGTAATGGTGATACCAATAAACCCACGCATCTGTCACGCAATTAATTTATAATCATCTCGTAATTCCTGACTATACTTTTGGCTCAACCACCATGATGGTACCGTGGTGTATAGAGCGTTTCCTTTCAAATATAACCAGTCACTGGGGCTTTTTCCAGAGTTTCGTAACAAAAACACGAACACGACAAATTAAAAAAGTTTATTAGTGGCTCCAGACGTGCAAGTAGGCGCCTAATTCAAATAACAAAAATTCCAATGCGTGTTTTGTGTGCAATATTAGAACAGTGACGTAGAGTAACAATTAAAACAATTAATATGTAAGATAGTTCTCCATTTTTATAACTATGAAGTACGTGCAGCAGGTTCTATGTAAAATACATTTTTAATTTCAGAGAGTATGAAAACAAACGAAACACACTGGAATAAAGCATACTGTGTGTAGGGTAGGACTTGGGACCTTCATTGAGAGTCTAAAAATAAAAAGGGAAAAAGAAAAGCAGCCTCTCTCATAAATATGTAAATAACGGCAGGTGTAGCGGTCGACGGATGAAAGTAAGATCCATGCACCTGTATGTATTGTGGTTAGGAAAGAAATAACCGAGTTATCATTTCATGAACTACAGTAAACTTTCACATAAGGAAACAGTGTTAACCTTACAAGGAAAACGCAAAAGTTGTTCGGGAGCTGAAGCCTTGTCTTGAATATTTTCTATTGTAACATAGACACCTTTTCATATCAATTTCATTGAAGATTATTTGGACACTTTATAGTTTCTAGGGAGAAAATCACTTACTTTCAATATAAAATGCAAGTCCTGATTTGTACGTTTCAAACTGTATTTCTTCTCTAAAACGTTTACTTGTCGTTCCACGCTGCAATACTTCACGAACCATAGAAAGTAATAAACTATCAACTAGATTTGCAAATTGCGCGGTTTAGTTGGCACTAAAATCTTCACACAAATGTACACATAGCCAAAGAAAATATAAAGGTAAAAGCTTTTATTCAAATTTAGGTCTTAGCAACAGTATACGGGCAAAGAGATCATATATATACATTAACAACCAAACAGTAGTACACAGTTGTTCAAGCGCATTTGTGCCTCGTTTTCATTCTGCCCCAAGACACTCTTAGGGTAAAATATATATAAAAAATAAGCCCTTAGAAGTTTCAACGAATGAAACGAAATGATATAACTCTCATTTACTGTAGAACCTCGTGAGGTATGCAAAGGAAGAATATTACGAATTCGAATTTAATATTTGAGTTTGGTTTTTTAAACATTTAACAATCGTAACGTCAAAACTTTCTTTTAAATCTCAGGAATTGCACATGCAAACAATATTCGCCTATAAAATATTCATTCTCCCGACTTTTTTTATCTATCTTTGTTAAATGTAAAAAACTTCGACGTCGTCCTGTGAACCGACGTAAAGTTGTGTCTGTATAATATGATCTACGATGTAGACACATGCATACTTTAAAAAGAATTTTAGCAATGGATTTTTAACACGATCAGATGCATTTTTAAATGTAGACGATGGAAAAATACAGGCACATGAATAAATCCTTGACACCGGTATGGGCCGTGGGGTTATGAGAAGCACAAAGAACCTGTCTTGCTTCATACCTTAAATAGTAACAACGGACGAGGTTAGTTGTGGTTTGCAAATTTTTAGCAACATCTACATTTAGGGAGAATACGGTAAAGCACACATTGAGGTTGTCTCCTTGAATCTGATAACAAAACCAAACATATACTTTCGCCTCTCCACATCCCAAACCCACTTGACAACGTCTATTTCAACTTTGTGTACTCTCTTCGCTTTTAGTAATAATCATAATGGGTCTGTCAACTTCATTTTTCTTTTAATTAGCAGGAAATTTTATTTGATAACTATCACATCACACTCTAATGGCTAGCAGGCAGGAGAAAGTAAAAATGGAGACAGGAAAAGTGTATTAATTATCTCGCATGACAAAATGATCTTATTCAACTCCATCATTCTAGTCGACTCAAGTGTAGCTTGTCAGGAGAGCAAATGGTTTGTAAACGCGGTTAGATAGAAACACAAAAGGAAAGAGAGGAACAGTATATGTAGATATGTCACACATATGTATGCTTACGTATGTATAAAGTTCATAAATATATTCGTTGAATATTGGATGTGTGTATTTTGAGCCACAGTACACATCAATATGTAAGTTTGACATAAAAATCCCTCGTTTATTTTACAATTCGAGCACATTACATACCACCACAGAACCTATAACATGCGGAATGCAAATCTATACTCGTCTGTCGTCCTTTCTAAGTACCTTTTGCATAGTAACTATTATTACTTTGTCGTCTGCGACTGTTTCGCAACTTATGCCCGAAATGCGTTTTCTATTCTGCTTAAATGTTGAATGTGTTTTCTCTCGTGGAAGGATGTGGATGGAAATAAAAAAGTCTATTTTGTTCCTAATGGAATGTGTGGCTGCTGTTGTTGTCTTGTTTGCTTTACTAATTCTCTTTCCCGATTTTTTTCTTACGCAGAAAGTATGATTCCACGCCCGAAGTCAACAGGCTTTAGCGACAGAGCGAAATTGAGCGACAAGGAAAATACGCGGCGTATTCGTATATATGGGACTATAATGTAATACCATCTGCTCTTTTCCTTTCTCGCCAAATACTGCTTAATGTGATAGTATTTATTACTTTACTATCATCACTGCTACAACGTTTTACTACACATATCTAATTGGTAAACAAATTCTATTAGCACCACATATTCACTCGCCTGAGAGCTTTTAGTTTGCCACTATCCGAGTATATCAGAGAAAAAGAGACAGAGGAAATTTAAGTGCATGAACAAAGACGCAGTCAACAGGATAAACTGAAAAAGGGAATGATTGATCTGCCTCCGCAGCACAGCTGCACCAGCGGCACAAACGTAGTGCACACATAGTAGACTAGGATGCTCCATAAAATTCTAAAAGATCAACAACACTGGAATCATCACTATCACCATTCAGTTCATTGTTCATCTCGTTACTTCTTCTGTCGACTTACTTGACTTTCTTTCTCTTCTGCAGGAACAGCGCATGAAAGGAGCTTGACTTAAATCCACACACACGGCAGGAACGAGGCGTATTGCAAACGACAAACCTGTCGTAACGTGTGGTCCTCCGATGATAATGGTATTACAAATGTTCACGCACACGACGGAACTTTCAAGGAAGAAGTCATTTAATAACAGCTTGTGTAAGATATATGTATATCAGTAGAAAAGGTTGTTTTTTATGTTTGTTTACTTTCGCCAGTAGTTTTCAACAACGGTCAAGGGAGCAGCAGACTAAAAGATGTGTGCAATGGAAAATGAAAACATTGAATGAAATGCGATAACATAGTAGTATATTACATGACAGTTATACGTGTACATTCGGTGAGTCAGGTAGAGTGTACAACGTATCTCATTTACGATCACCTGCCGCTACGTATTTAGGCAGAGTGACTACAACAAATGCGTTCCTCCTTGACATATTGTGAAAGTGAAACCAACTGAATCCAGCAAAGAGTTCTTGTGTAAGCAATTAAAAGTTGCTATAAATAAGTACAAACAACAGTCGTCAGTATTCTCCGTATAGCGTTTTATTGATGTAACTTATTTTCGGTAGAGAAATAATGAGAATGGAAATGTAATATACGAGAAAGATACTGCCATTTTAAAATAATTTGAAGCACTTCTAATTACATTATAACAGGCTGTTCAAACTGGTTACTTGAAAAACGTAAGAAGGCTAAAAGGGTGTAGACCAGTAATGATATAACACGTGAACATTTACGTATAAAGAAAACGACAAGATTTTTAGTCGTGGCCATGGGTAAAAAAACTGAAATGAAACGCAAGAACCAGCGAGTATTTCTTTGTCATATGGCTTTCGCTGAAACATGTACTTGCAAAGATTTTCCTGTCATGAAACCGCCATAAATAACCCGAAAATCTGGTTTATTCGTAAGATCTACTATAGGGAGGGATATATATAAAAAAACGGATCAAGTTAATCTATGTACTGCCAGTGCTATTCTGGCCGTACCACTATAGGATGTTCTATTGGATAAAAACACTAAAATAAGGAAAATGATGTATATGAAGAGCGATAATTATTTTATTGTTGTTAATAATAATTCTTATGGTTTTTACGGTCGTTATTCTGTCGTTAACAGGATGAGTCGTACTTTTAGTTTTTGATACTACATCAGGCGCTGCGCCAACAGTTCTTTTTTATGGTATATGATGATGATACAACATAAATATAGTTTTCCGAATAGTTTTCATTTGACACTGTTAATCCTAATGTGAAACTACTTTTCAATTCATATTCAACAAAAGCAACTTTTTGTGAGTATTCTTTATGTGGTACTTTCCGAGGCCCGAGAAAGAAGTAGAAGAGATTAGAAGACATACGTGATTATTATGGAGATGGTATATTATTTCTTGATTGCGCATCAAACAAAAAGTAGTCCGGGTGATACCGGGATCACTTCAATGATGCACTGTCATGGTTCATCATGAGCCCGTGTATTGTTTTCCTTTTCAAAAGAAGTTACATATTACAAGTTTTACAAGCTTGATAGTAGCTTTAGCTCCGTTCTTTCACCACGTTCACTCGATAATTTTTTTTCCTTTTGAAACCAGACGACGATGATCAAGAAGAAGACGTATGACATTTGGGGAACGAGTTCAAATGAAAAGTACACAACAAAATTATACGGTTTACAGGCACGTTTAAAATTTGTATGGTTTTTGTAAGGAAAGCAAAGAAGGTATTATAAGTTGGGTTCAGCTGAATTAAGCAGGACTACATGAGAGAAACTTCTTTGGAAAGAAACCACTCAAGGAAAGATGATTGGAAAAGCTAGTTAAAGATGGATGACGGTTATTGTAAGACTCTTTCTTAGATATCCTAGCAACATTGGATATTTTCATCTCTAAACTTTCACCAGTTCATATCAACTATTCTCCCCAGGGCCAACAACAATTTAAACGTAACGCAACGTTTATTTCACTTTTTATATACTTTTCCACCAATCATTCATTATATGAAAAGAGAATTAATAAACAGTGTTGATGTTAAGAACACATTTGGAGAGAAAAATAGTCACACGCTTTTATATGCTGTTTCTACAATTGTAATGAATATTTTCGTAAAATGTAACATAAAAAATATTTGTAACATCTTTGTTCATATAAAGAAAGGTTATTTCCCCGAATACTACGTACCAAATGAAATATTTAAAACTTTAATAAAAATCATTTTTCCTTTACTCGTACATTTTTATGATCTATACTATACAAAGCTTACTGTGAGTACTAATCAAAATAGCATACTATTGTAGTAGATGAGAGAGAACGTAGTAGTTTTATTGTTAGTAGTATGTTGTATATAAGATGTATATACATTGAACAAACAGAACCAAGAATGTAAGTATATGAAAGTTGTACTAATATTCAGCTTTACAAGAAAAAGTTCAATTTCCTGCTTATCTTTTCTTTTCAATCCGGCAAGGAAATTGGAATGATTGAGTCGTCCGTGTCCTGTGTCCCCGAACGATGAAAATCAAAACCCAGAAATGGATACAAGAAGCAGCAGAAGCAATCTCACTTGTAATCCGGATTTATCTTTCAAGCACTAATATTCTACTTTTAGATGTATCTAGCATGTCGTTGTGTATTGTGTATATGCAAGAATCTTCACTGTTATTGTAACAATTTGGTTCAGTGATTCTGTAGTGTAGCAGACACTCTTGGTGAAATTTTGATAACTACCTACTCCTAGATATTCTTATCGCATTACCGTATGTACATTCTAGAATTAAGATAGTGGAATATTATGTGTACTCTTATGTATAGCATATAATGTTAATAGTTATTTACGCTTATATATGGATGAATTTTCATTCACATGAGTCGCATTCTGTTATACTTGACATTTCCTGTAACAGCCTTTTCTTTTCAAGAAAGAAATGAAATCGCAGAGTTAGAACGCAGTGACAATAGTTGAAATGAATTTTTAGATTTCTTTTGGAGTGTACAATTTCTGCTTGTTGCAGATAGACGTATTTAAAATGAATTATGACATTCACAGAGGTTTGGGGATGAATGTACTGATAAAAGCAAAAATGCGAGACAACAACAGGTTGAAGGATTCATATTGGAGCGTAGGATTATTCTGAGAGATTCCGTAAAAAATCTAGATACATACGTGAGTTTGCATATAAATTTATTTTTAAAGGCAGTGAAACGTGTACGACCATATACATTGTATGTGCAATTTTTACGAACCATTTAGGTTGGTTGACTAAAGTAAATAATAAGTTAATACTTCTGGTATTGTATACGATTTATGAATATAAGATTCAAAACTTTCACCAAGTAGAACTATCTAGGTAAAATATGTGCTTGAGTATTGTGTTAACGCCTGAGTGCAGTGTATTTTTAATTGCGTAACTTTTGATCTTTGCGTCAGTTTGCATACAGTGCACTTTCACCGTCATGATGTTCGCCAGAAAATTTGACAATCTACTGTGAATACGCGTACTTGTACAAGAACTTTTTAGTTTACGTATTATTGTTACCATTAATTATATAAGTTTTTCTTCATGTATAAATATAGAAAGATATTGATGTTTAGATATGAAATGTATAAGTCAACAATGTTTAATGCATATAACTTTTGAAGCAGGTCCCACTACTTTACTGTATTCCTTGTAATATAAAATAAATAAATTTATATGAAATATTCGTATGCATAATTACTAAATTGACACTACATGACATTCCATTTACTGCCCTTTATCAGCTAAATACAACATGGAAGCAGATATGCACATGCCTATTTCAGAAAACCACGTAATCCTATTAATAGTAGGGATAAATATGGAACCGGCATTAAATTACTATACCGCATTTATAGATGAAAATTATTTACCAGTTCTTCAGATACCACATAGGGAGTGGTAGCAAAATATTAAAAGTGCTCTCCTAGCCATTTTCGAATAAACGAATTATATATGAGCTGTATTAATCATATTTCATTCATTTTTGCGCTGCACGGTAAGATGAGGTAAGCAATGACTGAGTATAATGTAGACATGTGGAATGAGCTCGTCGAAACAAATTACATTGACTTGATGTCATTACGGTTGCTTTTAAATTTTACGGCGAAATGCAGCATATTGTATATCATGAAATATAAGTACAACGTAGTTTCCAAAAAGAAGCATGTTGGAATAGCAAAGACTAGGCTTATCTCTATACTTTTAATTTTAAATTACCTAAAATTAGATCATGATTATAATCAATAATTAATTCCAATTCTGAAAAATATAAAGGTTCTCGTTCAACGATTTTATAGATAAAAGCATTTGCAGCAGACACTCATCCAAAACATCTCTTTGTACCTTTCTTCATTTTTAGATAAGGATTTTGTGCTGTGGGAAAAAAACGTAAAAAGGTAATAATCTATAAGGCGGAAATATTTGTTACGAGAAAGTTTCTTGCTATTAGCTAAGAAAATTTTTGTGAAACCAATCTAAACAGCAAAAGTGAACTCCATATTTAGCAGCATTGAGTTTCTACATCAAAATTAGTTCTTCTAAGACGTTTACTAGAAATACGCAAGGGTCCTTCGCATATAACGTTTTCTTCAACAAAGGGTCGGACTAAAATCTGCGTTTAGTGGTGGATATCATTCCTGTTTCAAAATATTGAAAAAAGTAAGTTTTCGTGTGAATGCATAAAGTACGTCTGCCGTCTGCACCTGATAAAGTACGTTGTTGTTACCGAAAGGTACACTTAACAGTCATAAAACATGCTGAGCCAAGCTTACTATTGCTATTCATACATTACGATGTGCAAAACACCAGGTATTTCGAACAGTATAGTATTTTATATTAATTATACAACGTTGGGGGTTAGGTCTCATTTCTTGTTTTTCTTATGTTGCATTAACTACACCAACAAACTTTGAGAGACCGGTAATGAGAAACATTGTAATTTGTTTTTAATATGTATTTTTATGTCAAGTTTTAATAAAGCTTTCCTCTTTTCTCGTTTTAAGTTGCAAAATTACAAGTAGCATGCCATTCACGGTTGCAGGAAACTTGAAGATGCGATTTCTCTATATTCTATGGTAATTATAGTTTCTAGTCCGTAACTTGGTAACTGACAATTTTTTGTTGCATACAGGACCCCATTTCATAAAATTACAAGTCCGACAAGTTGACAAATCGAACGTAGTATTTGTTGCATCCAATAAACATTTCTGTGCCACCGAAAAACAATAATCATAATTTATATCTACACAAAGAATGCGATTATTTTTAGTGAAAGAAAATTGAAAACCGTATGATCAACAAAGGTAAAATGTTTTTTAAATTTTGTAACTTATGCAATTACATTATATTAAAATATGGGACTTGAAATTCTTCATGAAACTTCAAATATATGAATCCAGCAAAAATCATGAGGGAGAGATCACTGTTTTAGTTGCATAGCACCAGGCTGACACAATGTTACTTCTACAAATGTGACAGTTTTATATATACCAAATCTGGGTTCTATTTTGCAATACAGAATCCAATTTACGAAAGAGCCAAACATATAAATGATTTAGAATATTACTCTGCACATTACATTGCGGTCCTACAGAACTAAATTGCAACACCGTTTTCAGAATATTGTTTGTGTTGCAATTTATGATATATATAGACATTGAATGAAATGAGCACTTTTGTTTATTACGCATGCTTTTGTTAATAATACTTTCTCTCATCTGTTGAAACGCCCTAGGTAGAGGAGTTTGCTTCGGTAAAACTGCTCACCATTTACTTTCACCCTTTGCGATATTTCCACATTTTTATCGTTACAAAGTAAAGCCACCATTACCTGTGTCCTCTAAAAAGATTTCATTACTTAGCAAACTTGGACGATCACCATTTAGGGTTCATACATGCAGATACTTTTAATCTCGTCCTTCTGCTTCTTGCCGTATTCTCGTGCATTATGGCAAGAGATTATTGAATTTTGCATCAGCATGTTTTTACACTACATAAGTACATATACATACTGTGATACTATAAAACTTAATGTGTTTCAGTCATGAAAAAAGTATTTTGCAGATACAGCAATGAACAGTGTAGTTTAGTGCAAGAATCCAATTGACGATGACTGTGACTAAACGAGCATCTTATCAGGAGATATACATTATAGAATACGGCATCATTTGTTCTATATATAGATATTTACATAATAGATTACGATAAACAATAGTATACTATATATTCACAATGGGACAACATAACGTATACGTGACTCTACGTGTAAACTCTTTGCTTATGTAAGCACACATGCTACATTTTTTAAGCATTAAACATTTTTTATCAACCGAGAAGGAAGTCGGGGGCTTAAGTTTCCCACAACAAGATTAAAAAAGTAAAATATAATGATTTTGTGACCTAAAATCAAGTCGGTATTGCCTAAAAACTAAACACATTATCTAATCTGGAACATGAACACTGTGAGCATTGCTATTTACAGACACCAACTATCTTTAAAACTAAACACCCCATTACTGTTACATGTCCGTAGTCGTTCAGTATGAATTGCTTTAGGCATTATTTTATCTGAGAAAGCACAATCGTACAGACTCAACTAACGTTGTAGTTGAAGAGGGGTAACTGATTTTTGTGCCGTTGTGCTTTCCCCACCGGTTCTGATTTTATACCTTATTCTAAATACATATAAAAAATCAGTTACCTTCATAACTTATTATTACTTTTTAATTGAATTGAACCTATCTACAGTTTGACTCTAACATTAAAGTTAAGATGAATATGTGACTACAAGTAATATCGGGGATTCTTAGAAAAAAACTAATTTTAAATACGTGGGAGAAACGAGTTTGCTTTTATCTCCCTCCACTAGACGGGACAGAAACCTCGAACAGAAAATTCATTTTATCTTACATCTTTGTTGCGCCACAAGAACTGTATAGGATGTACTAACTACACATTTTTGTACGTTCCGTACGTCTCCACAAGATAGCCTTACACGTTGAAACAATCACTGGAAGGAAACCCATAGATATCTAGTAAGCTCGTTTGCCCTTCTTCGTGATCGTGATGCTTTTGTTTATTGTTCTTAATTCCCCGTGTACTTCAAGGCAAAAAGAATGAAAATATACACAAGGTTTTAAAAAGAAACACAACATTGGAATACGATGTGAAAGCCGGAAGAGTTGAGAGATGCGGAAATTATATTGCAAATGAACCTTTGCTGAGTATTTTTACTCGCTTTACCTCCTATTTAATTTTCCATCCTACACTTTAATTTCGCAAGTAAACCAAACATTATGCTTACCTATGTACTTGTATTGCGTTGTCACATCACATGCATAGTTAGAACATCGCATTTCGTACTGGAATTATTTTATTGAAGATAAATGTTATACATCAACAGGCTTTTGGAAACATCTGGAGATTCACAAAAGATTATTCCACATCCGTTGAACCTTCTGTATTTACTTTTGTTGGTATGCCCGTATACATCCAGTTCGTGCAAATCTGAATGGGATTAGGGAGGGACGTTAGCAAGATTATAATGTCGACGGCGTTAATAGGACAGTACAGAGCACATAGATTTGTACAAGGATACGTACCCAATTAATTTAACCGTAAATACTTCCGGCACAATCATATATATGTAATGTAAGCTACAAAGTGCATGCATGGGGGTAAAACGATGGTACACGATTACACGGTAATTATCTTTTTTTTACATGATATAGCTTTCCTTTTCCTAAATAGACTTATGGAGGACGTTAGCAGTTTTTACTAGTTAATCCATTTGCTTCCTAAATATACGCGTAGTCCATACGTTGGTAATTTGCAGAAGTTGATGGAACCTATAAGAACTCTGCAAGGACCCTTTATCAACAGAGTGAGTACAGAGTGAGTATCAACAGAGAAAGGAGTGTTTCCTCCCTTAGAGGAATTAAACAAAACGCATTATTTAGTGGTAAATGTTCTTCGAAACAATGACACAAAATCGGTTTTTGTGTTTGGTACAAAAAATGTCTGCACCTCATAAAACGTGTTGTTCTATTGAACAGTGTAGTTATAATAACCTCCATCGTAAAACCGGTTCAGTCCCTTTCGTTACAACAACGCCCTTTTGGATGGTATATTTTTATGTAGCAAACACAAAGCACTGCTTAGCATCTGTCATTGCCGTAGTCTTAAAGAATGAAGGACTTTACGTACTTTAAGTTACGTTACTTTATAAATTATAACTTTAACCTTTTTTGGGTTTACGCATGTAAAGAAAGGGAGCATTATTTTTTTAAATTGATTTTGTACACTGACAAAGTTTTTATATGTTGCATTAGTTACACCTAAGAACTCTGAGATATGTGTATGTATTTGATCAACAAACTAGGAGCATATTATTGATTCTGCCAACAATGAATATCTTGCTTTTTTGCATGCAAGATCTATAGGAAATTGTATTCAGAAGATTTTCCCCCTTGAAATAAGTAAAAACGTAGTGGCTTTCACGTTTTGTTTTCTCCTGTCCTCATGCGAATCGCCGAGTTTAGGGTTGAGCTCATACGCTCACAAGTCCTCGAAAATGTCAAAGGTGATATTTTAAAAGTAAAAGCCGCAGCTCAAAATTGGTACAAAAAGATACTTTTTGGTATTTCTTTGTATAAAGTATTATGTAGAATGGGTCATGCTTTTCATAATTACTGAATTTCATAATTTCATAATGTGCTTATCTGCCAAAGCGTTTGGACGTCAGACCAGATCAAGGTTAACTTTAAAAGGTTTTTTCTTTCTTAAATGCATTGAAATGTTGGCATGGATTTGAACAAAACTGGAAATGCTCGTCCAGCACTTACTTCTGTTTTTACAATTTCTACGCCACTTTCACAAGTATTTGTGTTACTTCGTATTCGTTCGTTATTCGTTCTTTACCCTGATGAGGATTCATGTTTTGAATCGAAACGTCGGTCTACAATAAATTGTTTTAAACACTCGTTTACCCTACATTCATTTTACTCACAATATTTGTGTTACATAGTTCATTACGTTGGAAAAAGTTATAGTCGCTATCTCAGAGGTATTAATAACATGCTTACTATAATGCGATAAAGAACATCATATTCCAGTTTAAAAAATATAAAAAAAACCGATCTTGTGTAAATATTTCAATGGGGCATTGTGCAATAAATCATAGCATTGTTAATGATTTAGCTTTTATTATTTTATTTTAAGTATTTATTTCAAACCGATAGCAATTAGATCTCTGCTACAATCTAGTACTTTAGTACTTGCATAGCAACATATTTTCCATTTTCCAGTTGGTGGCACAAGATCAGTTTTTCATCTATTTGTCTAAATAGAAACTTATCATTAGCACGCATGGTGAAATGGAACTTGTGTAATTGTTTCACGAGTATCTATTTCTAACACACTTCGTCGTAACTCTGAAATGTCCATTTTCACTCGCGAATATTTTGGGGCTATGCGCAGTACCGCTTCACATCTTGTGTCGAGGTTATGTATGATCAATGAAACGGTTTACACTGACAGAGCAACCAGAACGGTGGGTATATTAGTATCCTTTAAGAAATTGTTGGGAGAACTAGGACAGAAAATTGATGTACAACACGATTAACGGTTAAGCAAGATAACATCTCATTATAACATCTCTATTTAAATGCGAGTTTCAATTATCCTCTCAATCAATCTTTAAATAAATGAAAAAAAAATCACTCATTATTCTATGACGTGGCACTTATTATTGTTGTGAGTGTCGCATATAGTTTGTTTGTGGTGCCTCGTTTATATAATGAATACTAGAAAGGAAGAACCTTTCTTTGAAATTAAAGCTGAACAATAGTCAGAGAGCAGTGAATAAAGTTGATGTGTAACATGCGTCTGGCTGACATTTCGAACCCTACAATTTAAGTTAACGCAGATATATACTATACCAGTAAAAAAATGTCCTAGTGGATAGGCGTGACAGTACAGGGACAGATGACACGCTAATTTTTTCAGCAAAAAATTGAACTGTTACTTAATTACTAGTAATAGAACCCTTTAGTGAGGTGTGTTTTTTCATTTTAAATTTAGCAAAGTCATGCTAACTCAGCAGCAGCTTTTGCATTGGGTGAATACAAAAGGTACCAGTCATCATGACGCTGCTGAATTTATAATGTAAAAACCACGCTTCCCAAAATTGTTTCCGTACCAGCTACAACGTCATTGTAGTTTGTAGATGTTAATTTTAATGCATGTACAAATTTCAAATAGTTACTAAAGGATTCTGCATTCGTGCAAATACTGGGAATTAGAGGTTTCCATTATCTCAAACACCATTGCATAATCATTACTACCTAGAGGGAACTTGCTCTAGTTCCAATTAGTTCATATTTCGTTGCATGAACTGGCATTGAGCCACACTGTTGATTGTCATTGAAAAGTGCAATCCAAAATTCTGCGCTGATTGCCTTGGGTAGCAACTTGCTACTAGCAAGCCGCTTTTAGGCCTAATATAACAAAAACACATAAGTACATACATCGTTGTACCTCGTATGCATTGAATTGTTACTTGCATAAGCGTATCCTTCGTTACGTACGTACGTATTCCGTGTAATCCTATCGAAATGATGAAGTGTCAATAGTCGGGTTTTTAGCATTAGGAAGGTTGTTGGGAGAAGGGAAAGTGTGTGTTAAATAGGCACCTTTTACATGTTAATTTCACTTTTGCACGTCATACCAGAGCTGGATGCTTTCTCTTAATTACTTCACTAGCAACTTTTTTCATTAAGTAGCTCTGTGACCGACCATATAGGGAAAGGAAACAAGAGAGCCATTTAAACAAAATTAAAAGCTTTATCCTTATTTCTGTTAAAAGCAAAGCAATGTGCCTAAAACTAATGTTTTACTAGCAATGCAACGCTCCTAGCTAAATTTAAAGCATGGCTTCATATTCAAATATTGCCCATGAAATTTAATTAACACTTAAATTAATCCAGAACGTTTTCGTGGATTAGGAAGAGTAAAATAAAAACCTTTAAAAGATTTACTCGAATTTCTTCTTAATTAAACACAAAGAATTCTTACCCAATGAAATTTAATATAAAGGATGTTGAGATCCTTTGTTAATTTTATCGTGACTAAATTTTGAATTTGAGGAGAGGGGGAATGTTTCCAGCGTTTTTCCTAATGCATTATAAAGAGGCAATTGTTGCTAAGGCAGGAAAAATAGTTTGTTTACCAAGTTTTAGCATATACTTATATGGAGAGCATTTAGTTACATACAACTATACAACATACATTGTTTGTGTCACATTCACAATCTACTACTTTAATTTATAGAATACCGTACCATGGCTTGGCACTAATGGGAAGCGATTTACTTTCTAAAACATTCCTAACTACTTGTATACACATATCTATACACACGCGACAATATACGGTAGTTTGGTTACGTAAGGTACAAGTTACAATGTCTTAATATCGTGATCAAGAATAGTTAGCAAATCGTTTTACGTATCGCATTATATAATTAAAAATAAATATCGAATAATTTATCTATGCCTTTTAGCTTTTACTATTGTTGAAAGCCAAAAAGGATTATTTTTACAGGCATAGACTATACATGAACGTCATCCATGTTTGCTAAAAGTAAGAATACTTACTCTGCCCAAACCCCTTACTTATCCACTATTTCACAAAAGAAATCTATGAATATTCATGAGCTATTTACTACGTCCATTCATAATTTTGCGTTATGAATGAAAACGTTTACCAA
>JAHZNE010007824.1:0-21020 GCA_027744055.1 Callyntrura sp. NNG-2020 | reverse complement strand
TTGGTTTGAATAACCAAGTGTAACATTATTCTGCAGAAGGCAACCATGTGAATTGGGAAGTATTGCATTTAGGGCACGTGAAAATATCTTGAAAAATATATCTCGTACTCGGCGAATGCCACACCTAAAAAGTACCTTTTTAAAGTGACCCTTATTAAAGGCTTAAGTGTTTCATCGGGCGATGCAACGCTCGGTCACAGCAACATAATCGATTATACTAATTTAACACATTCAAATCTTCCCTTGCAGATACGAAAGAAACCGTAACCGTACAATCGCATATTGGTGTTGAATGCATTGGTGATAAATATAACTGCTGTTCGGACTCTATGATCCATAATGTGTTTAAACTCTCACTCTTTCCTATTGTTTGCCTACGATGCCTAAGAAATTCTTCATATCTTGTCAATGTCAACAACGACCTTGAATGCATTGCAAATAGCTGGGCACCAGTCACTTCCAATGAAACATGCTCAGCGTATGGAACTCGTTAAAAGTACGCAACAACAAGACATTTTTACTGAAAGTGATTCGGAGTATTGCATTACGTGAGCTTCAGACGTTTAATGTGGGTGTCGATGAACAAGTAGGCGCATGTCGAGTCACACGGGCAGTTTTACACTAACAATGAGGATTTTATAGTAATTTTATATAAAGTACACGATATTGGTAGACATCTGCTTTTCCACGTAATGCTATAAAAACATATTTATTCCACATAAGCGCACCGTACAATGGCGTACCTTCAACTAACAAATAGAAATATGAAATGCCATTGATTTCAGGGGATCTTCAGCTAGATATTTTAGTAGGAGTGACGCAAATGCGTTTCATTGACGGCGTTGCCTTAAGCCTTGTATCACAACAAAATCTCGTCATCTTGTTGGATTTGACTGGCAACAAAAGCCGTATTTACTTTATTAAAGTATCTTCTTAGAACTGGAACTGCTCTGTTTGTTTTTCGGATTAGAAAACGTGCGCTAAAATTAGCTTACATTAGTCATCATGCCACTTTTACAATGCTTTCAATTTTCTCGGTAGTGACAACTGACAAGCACGCTCTAAACCAGATTACATTTATTTTGTAACCAAGTATGACCGTCGTTGGAGCTCCGTTGGTATGAATGACTTAAACGGTATAACCGTTTAAAATTCTGCTTTCTCCAATCCCCTGCAGAGGTCAGTGACTTGAATGAGCTTGTAATTACAAACTTCTGATAATGAGGGCACTATGAATGAACTAACATTTGCATATATTTTTTATTGTTTGTATTCGTCATATCTCTTGTTTTGGTCACTGGAAGTCATTGTTGTAGTAGGAAATAACTGGCAATGTAGCCATTAAAAGCGGCAATGTTTGTGCTAGTTAGTAAAAGGCGCAATGTTACATTGTGTCTGTTACAAATACCTGTAATAACACAATTCCTTGACCTGGATCAATCTTTACTTTAGTTACAAGAAGCGTTACTCAAGACTCAGTGGACAATGAGTCACGACGATGTCATTTTATGTTTAGGAACTATTTTTAGGGTTGGCCATGATGACTGTCGTCGGCGTCTGTCAGATTATAATAACAAAGTCGCTTGGTTATTACATGTTAGCAATGTAATTTCATTTTACGGACTACCTATCTGTACATTTTTCAAGGACTACACATCTCCGTATACGCCAGACATATTCAACGTCGTTAATTGTTGATGAGGGTAGGTACCAAAACCTAAAACTGCAACTCATGATCGATCAATTTAGATTTTATTCATTTCATTCATTCTTGCTGTACAGCGTATCCTCTTTAGCCTTGGCATTTTATATGCGTATTAAAATTTAATAAAACTTTTGAGACTTGAGACGACGACTCTTTTTCATGGAAACCGTTCTGCCGGCAGTAATGTTATGCCTTAGTCAGTAGAGTGGTATGAATACCTTTGCTACTTCTGGTGTTGTTGGTGTTACGCAATACGTTAGCGAGCCACTTGACTTGTCCCGTTGAATAAATTCATATCCTGGTTGGTGTATACTTTAAAGAAAGATAACTATATCTCAAGTTCCAGACAGTCTATTAACAGGACTGCGTGATACAGAAGAAAACCGTGAATTAGGTGAAGGCTACGGCTGCAAAAACGTTTTGATGGTAAATAATTCTCGCGTGCTTCTCTCCTCCTGACAGCTTGGTTACCTGCTATATTATTTATTTTGGTTTGGTAGCAAATACAAATAGTTCTGAGATTCCATTGCAAAAAGTGCCTAATTGAAGGTCACAACACAAATGTTACTTTCTACTAATTTCATGAATTTTTTAAGGAAAAACGCCACACGTAACCAGAATATCGTCTGGAGTTGCGACAGTTGCGGCTGGGGATAGGCAAGCACTTATATTTCTCTTCCTCCCTCTGGTAAGAAATGCTACCAGCTACCTTACTACTTCATGCACGGAATTGACGTAATCCTGAAAAGTGTACATGGTGGTACAAGGCGTCATTGATAGTATATTTATATTTATACAAAGTACTCATTTTATTTACGACCAGCTAGTTCAGTAGTGATACTATTATATAACATGTAGCCATGTCAGGCCATCCCTGTATGGAAATGAACCGATTTATGATTGAATTTTTTAGATCAATTTTCGACACTTGCATTATATGATTCCGTATGAAACTGAAATCGTACGTTGTAGAAAGTGCATTCCTTTTAGTTTACCTTTTACAATGTTGTCAGTTTTGTACATCATCGACTTAATCACCTAAAGTACTAGGGAATGTGCAAGTGGAATTATTGGTTTCACAAATAGTAATTGCTATAAACGGAAAGGTCTGGTACCAATTTTGTTTGATATATGACTGTATTATTTTTACTTAGAATCCATTAAAGTTTAACCAAGTATGTGTGACCTCTGCGAGTAATTCTAATTCTGTATCTAAACAGTAGGTATGTTTAATAGACTTTTAAAGTTAAATTTGGTGCACAGATACACCTTGTTTACGTGGTTAGGAATATTAAGATTGATCGGATCGGTTGATTTATATTTATGCATCTGCATGTCAACGTTTAAATTAATCATCATCGGTTATTCGGCATCTGTCATCGTTCGATCCTGTCGTAGTTTGATTTAATGAAAAAATGTTCAGTGTATTTGCCAAGTAAAGTAAGGATGTTAGAAAAGATAGATTGCTGGTCCTTCATAATTTTTAGATTAGTTTTGAATATTTTTGGTTTCCAAATCAACCCTTTAATTGGGAGCAGTTTAGATGTGGAATGTACATTATGTACTACGTCCTTTGTAACGCATGCTATTTTCTGTATGTAAATATTACATGCACCTAATTGCTAATGCAAAGTTACAATTATGCAATTCAGTATTTCCTACAAAGTAGCAGTCCCTAACATTCAAGTAATTTTGTATATATAATGAATGATGAATGATATTGATTTATTACTATTACATAAAACGCAGACTTGATACTTGACGGCGCACCGTAATATCATCATTGACCAGTTCATTATTTGCTTTTTAGATTAACAATATCCAGTTTTTTCGTGTTGTAGGCAGATTAGTGAATAAATTATTGTTACTAATAGCAGCTATTTGGGACGATACCTAAACATTTTATTGAAATTGAGGCAGATACGCTTATAAAAACGTAAACTATTAAATTCCAGCTGTCGCTTGCTTGTAGCACTAATGGAAACAAAAAATGGTATTCTATAGACTACTTTTAAGAGTCCCTGCTCCTGCTGTAAGGTAGGAAATTATAAATGATTTCAAACAAGGAAAATGCGACAAGGAAGAATTGTAAAGGATATCATGCAATATACTTTCTTTCCATGATTTTCCAATTTATTGGTTCTTTTCGATACCCTAATTAATTTTAAAAAAGCTGCAGCTACAGTAAAGCACATTGTGCACAGCTAGGATCACATTATACCCCGTCCAGTTCTGGTTCAAGCAAAACTGCAAATGAAGCGGGATGAATGGGAATAAAATACTTATTTTTTGCTACTATTCGTTTCTACATAATCAATATAACATTTTTTAAATTTTTTTGTTGTGTAGCCAAAAACATATTTCGCTTTGCAGTAGTATCCCACCTACAAGAGTCCTTGTAGAGCACGTCCATCTTAATTAATTTAACGTACCACTAATTCATTTTAAATAGCCGATGGCTCACAAGAGCACCTTATTACACTTACGGTCAGCCAGTCTGGTTGTCCATCCGCACAAAATTAAAGATGTCGTAAATCAATTGAGTAATGGCGATGCATTTCATTTAGTATATCTGAGTCAGAGACACAACTCGAGAAAAATTCGGAGAAATGTAAATTTACCACCATCCCATATCAACCGCAAAAAATTAATTGTACTTTTCATCAAGGCTAAATTTATTGTTTAGTTCTTCGTAAAAGAACAAAGTTATCTTTAAGTTACCGCCTATTTTCCTCCTCCGAATAGCTTTAATTTTTGCAGGTGTCTAGACTACCAGAAGTATGCATACTTTTACCGCCGGTCTTGCGCCTGTCCCTGTTTCGTGGTCCTCTTGGTATCATACGAATTATCCGATACTTTGTGAAAAGAAGCTGAAAAAGCGTTCGTAGCACAACTATGTACGCATTTTCATTTTTCAGGAGTATTTCACATAACTTTGTACTCCCCAGTAACAATCTGCTTAGTTCGGATAATTATTACTACAGACACATAAAATATATGTAATACTACTGATTGATGCATTGTGAAAAATATTGTTTAATAACACCACTTCTCAGCAAACAAGAGTTCATGGTGATGGCGAATAAGAGGAGAATATAAAGTACAACCATTTTTCAGGCTCTCTATCAGCAAGAAAGTTAATTTTACAGGGATCGCAGCAGTAGTATAAAAAGAACGTTTTTAATTAAACGTCTTTCCATTTATACCTCGCAATAATCACAATGACAATGCAGTTTTGCATATTGCTAACTGCGAAGAAAATTCTCTCTATTACCATTTAAATGGCACAAGGAGATCGTTCGAAATAACTAGTTTGGAATTTAGTCGAAACTGATCACCTTTTTGGATGCATTTTACCTTCAAAATGACCTGCAATCAGTATGTGTGCCTAAGCAATAATATTTATTCTTAAAGCATCAATAAATAAACATTGCACTACACCAGAGTCTTTCATTGCGTCTATCGTACAAAAATTGCTTCAAGAGTGGATGTGCAAAATTTTGCGTACCGCGCAAAAATAATGAATACAATTGATGCAGATTGCGGACTGCTGTGAATCAAAGGAGTAATAAGAAAAGGTGGATCAGACTGGCGAGCAGTATACACATGCCATGCAAAAATACAGAAGCCAAAAAGGAACAAAAAATGCCGTGTCGCCTAAAGATTACAGGTTACGGTTGATTACAAGTTCGATTTTCTACCATCAAAACCACCTTAGTTAGTGTACGGTACAACTTGTCTGTCTGCTTGCCACCACCACCATGGTAAAAAAACGACGACGTTTTACAATAGCGCTGTAGCTACAATGGTGGTACTAGATAGAGGCTGATTGATCTAGAGGAAGGTAAATGGGTACCTCTTATCAATCAACATGCTACTTGCTACTGAATCTTATTACTTATAAGCTGTCTACAAGTTAATTGTGGCCCATTAAAGTGTGCTAATTGTACGCTGCGTGCGTCTACTTATACTCGTTTCCTTCACTGGGAGCTTCGTCGTAGACGTTCATACATATCATAATTAGCAGAGATGGGATGGGAATAACTTGTATTCTTTAGATTCCATACAATTTTTTACAAGAGAACGGCAACATGCATAATAGAAGCAAAATGGTCGGAATGTGTGGGTAAGCATTAAGCATCATCTACAAGAAAGTTGTAGTAGCTTTTGCAGTACGTTTAAAAAAATTCAGCACCGGAACTATTCCTGCTTTGTTAATATTGTAACTAGATTATGTTACTCACCGTGTACACTATGGTGACGGATTTAAGAAATGGCATAACTCAAAAAATTGATGTATTATAAAAACAAGGTTTTATTGTAGAGGATGATAATAAATTGGGTGTTTTAGTGTAAAAAAAGTTTGTCTCCAGAAAGAGCATTCTTCATTGTGCGTGCATGAAAGCATAAACGTTTCATTCAACACAATAGTAATGCTTTGTCGAGTTTTCCTAAAACTTTTCCATGGCAGAACATTTTTCGTAATGTAATTTCATGCAAGTGACAATTTTCTCTTTAAAAAATTCCCTGTATGAAAGAAAAAAATGATACATCAAAAGACACATTCAGATCAGAGTTTGACCAAAAAAAATTTCTAGGGTTACCAGGAAACGACCGTTCTGGGAAAAAGGGGATTTTTTTTGTAACCCAAGGCCTAAAAGGTACTAATGTCAAATTGTCAAAAATACAATATGAATGACTGACTAGTAACACATTTCTTTACATGTGTTCAACTCAAAAGATACACCGGACTTCCCCGTTATAAAAAAATTGTAATTGTGGGTAGTAGGTGGTTATGTAGTATTGCATGATACCCCATCGTGGTGACTTTTCCTCTGAATCTCTGATCAAATTGAAACAAGGTTAACTCTTATAGAACACTGGTCATTCAATGACTTTCCGAGTTTCCTTGAAGTTCGGCTTATTCGTCCTTAAACTTCATTTTGTTCATATTCCCTCCACTGAAATCGTATTAGATGAGTTGAAAGGAAAAGGAACTCCATCTCAATAAAAAAACATAAAAACTTAGTCCTTGAAGAGAAAAACGGATGTCTTTCTCGTCTTTGTTCGGGGAATTTATGACCTTCACTTTCAGTTATTTCATCTCACTCTCTTTCCCCCGTGCGCGTGGGACAATTTTATATAACAACGACAAGAAATGAATAACTCGATTTTCTCCACTTTCACGATTTTTGAAAGCATCTACATAATCCTTTCTTTCGTTCAAGTTCAAAGCTAGTTCTCTTGTCTTTCAACGATATAAATCACCTCACACACACTACAGCGCTCTTCTGTTTTTAAAAGCATGGAACCATCCTCTCTTTTCCTCCAATAGAATCGTTTCTTCTACTAGAACCTACAACCAGTTCTTTTACACTTCCAGGAGTTTATCAAGTTTTCTTCACATTTCTGCAGTTAAAAGGAGTATTACGAATTACGACGAAGGTTAAATATCGTGCACCGGTCGGTAATTGTACCAGTGCAGAATAATTTTCTTCTTTTCACAGCAATTCAAATCGTCTGTTCATTTAATGCATGTAATCTGCATCCCATAATTTTCTTGAAGGAGACGATCATCACCCTCATTATTCCAGTTATCATCATAATCACCGTCATTATTTCGGAGGCTTTGATTGCGTACTTGTGAAGGACTTTGCTTTTGCTGTAAAATTCTTCAATGAGATCAGTTTTATCTGGATTAGGTAGATTCCTATAGTACTAATGGCTAGATTTTACGTTCCTGTAAGATTTGTAAATATGGCAGAGAGAAACACGTCAACGGGTCAGCAGCAACCCAAACCGTAATGCTATCATCGGCCCATCATCATCATCCTCAACAATCACAACGATCGTCTGATGCGGTTGTGTAGGTCATCGTCATTGAAAGACTGTGGTGGTGTGGTGTTTCTTGCTACTCTCTGCTCACAGGATGGAATGCAACAAAGGAAAATTTAATATAAACCAGAGTAGATCAGCAATTTATAATCTGCTGCAACAGCCATCATCCAAGATCCAAGTCTCACATTTTTACCATCGTAATGTGTTAGGTACGACGGAAAAAATGCATCGTCGTCAATTCTAGATTACAGTTGTATACACTCTCTCTACAATAATAGTGAACACACACTTTTTATCGGGTTGCAGGTTGCATACATTTTGCCACCGTAGTAGTGAGAGAGAGAGAGAGTACCCATGTACGTACACAACTCAAAATAATTGTGGAGTATGCAACACTCGTCACTATTATCATCATCATCATCCGACAATTTCTCGTCTGATCCCTACGTAGTAGAAAATGACGATGTATGTTTGATATTACAATACAAATAAATATAATATCGGCCGTCGTCACGAATACAAACAATTACTGTTTACGTACGTACTATGGGATTTGCCAAGGGTGTGTGTTAAATGATGACCAATTATTTACTGAGAAATTGGAGGCTTGCCTCCTGTCGACCAATCAGAACGCAGCAAATTAAGGAGTAGAGCATGCAAAAAAATCTGACGCAACATTTATGTATTGAAAGGTTGGAGCGAGGAAAACTTTTGTCATTTTACAGCTAAATATGCCTACTACGAACACACACGCACGCACCCACGAAAAGTAATGGATTGAAGCATGCTTAACACAATGGATCGGTTGTATATATGCATGTTACATGCCGACGATTTCTGCTTACTAAAAAAATTCCTTAAAGTTCAATGTATGCCTTTGTACACAAGCTTCGCTCTACCCTAATTACAATAATGTCCCATAAAACGTTTTTTTTTACTCGGATGCAATTTCAATATTATACTTTGGTTAAGATCCTCACCAGCAGCAGCATGAAAGTCGACTGCGACTGTTGTCTGCACACATGTATATATTTTGTGGCAACAACGCAACAACGGTGACGAATATTGACTGTTGTGTTGTCTATGCATTACATTATTTGTTTTAAAGAGACATCATCATATCATGCTTGTAATTGTAAGTGTGTTTATAATTGAAGGATGCTTGCTGCGAAGAAGTGCATTCTTATTTCTTACCTTGTATGTATTTGGGGCCGTGGTTGTTACGCTTTTGCCTACTGACTGATGACTTATTTAACTCCGTGAAAAGGAGTCACTTGTTACAACTCTTCACTTGTCGTTCGACACGGTCGTCCTCTCTGGATAAGAAGCGAGTCAGTTGCTCAAATATATTCAGTTGCTGCCTGAGAGATAGAAGAACGCTCACCGTTTTTTATTGTTCTTTCAATTTCCCCAGGTTTGCGTCATTAATACTGTATGAATGGATTTCATTCACTACTGCTGCTAGTTTTGTATTGGTGGTGGTGGTTCCCAAAAAAGCGGCGTATATTCTCCCTCAGTCTCACAACAGAAAGCAGTTCGTGTTCTCTTATTTTATACTTACTGATCCGCATCCGTTTTCTCTCTCGTGTAAGCACACATATACAACGTGATATACTATATAGCGGTGCGCTGCTGCTGTTGCTGCTGCTTCTGCGGCAACGTAGTGTGCTCTCCGTCTCGAATAAAGGAGACGCCAAATACACTTGTATTGGGAGAAACGAGTGCTCCCCAACAGCGTGCTACTCCGTCTGCCAAAAGAAAGCTGAACATTTGTCAAAAAGAGTCGGAGAATCGGAGAAGCGATTTGAGAAACACTTTTTCCTCCTTTCAGTTTCCATTTCATCTTTTAGTAGAACTCGAGAGTTGTAACGAGCTGGTTCGTTGGCACTGACTGCTGGAGACACAATAATATTTTTGTAAAGTAAAAGTTTCTACGGCAACACTACAGCTACTACTACGACTACTACAACTACTACTACAGAGACTATCTAGTAAAGATTTTAAAAGTAAACTTTCTTCCTTCGTCGCTCCAAGGTTGCATCTCAACTAGCTGGAAAGCAACTTCCAAAATCTCTCGTGGCGTGTTTCTTACTGTTCGCCCTTTGTCTTCCTGTGGGGCACGCTCATTCCTTGAACGTGCTATGCAAAAACTGAGTGATTACTTACTGAGTGCTCATTCGTAAACAATTGTCGTTTAGTACCTAAATTTGTGTACAGGCACAAGTCTTGGTAGAAACAATGGACTCCTCCATTCGGCCAGGTAATTTCAATTAACGCTTATCATATATATTTAGCTAATAGTGCATTTTCATCAAGCTCATAAACGTGTCACTCTGTAAAGGATAAAGCGACAAAGGATTTGATGAACGACGGTGACGGTTGTCTCGTATGTTTTATCATGTATCGCACGATAAGCACACTGTAATATATACAGCGTTTTCGTTGAGGATAAAAGCGAAACCTCAACAAACAGTTGAAAATTGTAATGGTCACGAGCCAAAAACAGCGATCTTACCTCTTTGCATTATTACTACCAGCATTACTGATAAATGACAACAATATTATTACATGCGTTTTTCATGGGAACTATTAGTAGCGTACAAACGCTGCCATCTTCGTACAAAGTTAGCGGAAACCTTTGATACGTACTGTAGAGCCTCTCATGATCAAAGACTTGGCACCAAATTCCCTCACCAATTAGTAAAGTACTGTTACATTGCACTCGTATTTCTATTCTTGCTCATATAGAATTAATACTCATAATGCCGTTATGCTCCCTCTTACAGGCGAAATGACGACGACTGCCTGTGTGTTCTGTTGTTACCATTTACATGTGATGTACTGACGTATCTTAAAAAAATTGGCGAAACTAGATTCAATATCTACACATCGTAAAAATAAACTAAAAGATTATTGTAGGCCATTTTGTGACTTGTTCCTTGTCAGAAATGCATTCATTCATTCAACTAAACTAGCAATGCACTATTCGCCACAATCTTAGCATTTCTCACTTGTACAATCGTAGACGTGTACTATTCCCATAATTGTTTGTTTGTTTCGAGTTGGTGTGTGCCACAAAAAGGCCTCACCAGGAGTAATATCAATATCTTTTCGTTGACTTTACCTGGGAGTTTTGTTTGTCACTAAAGTACACGGGTGAGCAGGGGAAGAGTGTTCCTGTTTTGTTCAGATGACTCTATAGTTTGTGCATTCAATAAATTGTACGAAATAGTCCAGATAATTATTTCCTTGCAATGTAACGACCACAAACGTTTAGGTTATCTAACGCAACTACCTTTGAAAGATACGTGCGGCTTGTCTGGAATAGTGGGGAAATGTAATAACACAAATCAAGTTCACGGTGCTTAGCTGGGAGGAGAGCCGCGGTTTCTTTTAGAATGGTACTTTTGATCTGATATGTGATGGAACTCTTGTGCAAGTCGTATCGAGATTCGAGGTAGTGTTCCGACAGATCAGCAACCATGCAGTACGAGTACGCCACTCGAGTGAACGGAACGTAGTACCACGGCGAACGTCGCGGCGAGCCTCTTTCTCCTCTTGGGTTCCTCTTGTCTCAATATTATCCGCATAATATGAGAATGTGATCACGCATAATATATTGCAGCACATCAAAAAATGGAACGGAATTACTGAGACGTGAAAAGTAGCAGGAATCGACAGAGCATGCATGGCAGCAAGTGAAATGAAAGAAATTTTGTCTTTCTTCACTACCAACAGCATCAAATCATCTACAGCCCATTGAGAGCTTAAACATCATCTCATATTTTTCCCATGGATGGATGGAACCTCTTTTCACCCGCTTGTTTCCAATAGTAAAATGCCTCAGGGCCAAGCGTGTGGCTCTTCTGGTAGGCGTTGATCAACAATGAGGCTCTTGCATGGTAAGGACATCGTAGAAAAAGAAACTTGCCGCGAAATCGTTCTCAGCCGTTCAAGTTCGTAGTCAAATCAGATAAATCGGGATTTTGATGGAGAATGAGTGTTGTTGCATAACGGATTTTTTTAAGGAGACTTGATTTTGAGAATTTCATCAAACATGGTACATTGCTGTATGTAGGCACTTAAGAAGCTGCATATTTTAACTCAAGTTAGGTTAGAGATTGGTTCCTACGGGATCACAAGCTACCAGCCAATCAGAACAAGTTGTGTCGACAAAGGGAAATAGACAGGAGGACATTTTATTTCAATGCAATCATGCAATCAAATCAATTCATCCCAATTCATACAGAATCCCAAATGGACCACGAATCTAATCTTATTGAGCACCACACAATATTGTCAGATAGAATAGATCAAACCAGGATTGCTTCAATTTACGTGTCAGTGTAATTGCCCAGCAGAAATTAAGGAGAGAAGGCAAGCTACTTTTTTAAGTAGGTAGTTTCCTTAAACTGGATTTACATTCGTTCAATTTATTTGCATGTGGTAAGATTTTGCACTGATCCATTCAATGGCTGTTTTAAATAGATGCTATATTTTTACGACAACGTCCATCCTACTATTATGCAGTGAATGCCTTTTAAATTTTGTATGGACACGCAAACTATCTAGATAATTACTTTGCTACTACGCAAAAATTTGCGTAAAGTTAAACGGTTTCCGCACGCACAACCATAACTGACTAGACTAGCGTCGGTTCATTGTTGAAACATACTCTATTGCATAAATGGAGTTTGTAATGAGTAATTATAATGGAAGATGCGATATTATCAATTATATTTTATATACCTACATATTGCTAAGTATTTGCATAGTAACGTGGCCGCGAATAAACCCAATACGCTCGTTTTTTACATAAACACAACAATTCATTAATTGTGTGGTGCAGACTTTTAATTATTGTCGAACACCTTAGCAGTACATCAGCGTCTCTTAGATTTGACATTCCTTTAGACCATTATTGACCATTTATGGTAATAGTAAATGACGGTTTGTATTACTGGCAATAATAATGACAATGTATGAAAGTCGAAGGAACTGAACAATTAGTTGTATTGAAAACTAAAAGAAATTTATCAATTTACTCGTAATCATTCATTAAAAGAGAGTTGTCCAAGTCTTTAAAAATATGCGAGTGTACAAAGTATATATTCTGTATTTATTTAAATTTATTCTCATTGAAAATTTCTCTAAAATTAAATACAATATGTGTGGTAAAACGTTCGAAATTGGGTGTACTAAAATGTTCGTTTTCCTCGTTTTCTTTCTTTTCTAGTCTCTGTGATGATGACATGGCAAGCAGCAATTGTATTCTCTAGCGGCTAAATACAAGGAACACGTCTATTTCACGCAAATCATTTATCCAGCTGTATTCTGTGATCTCAAAAGCATTGATTACTAAAGTAGTCCAGGCATCTTTTATCGAAATAAAGTACTTAGCTCCATAAAAACTATTCTGCTATTCTCTACTGCGTACCTTTGCAGGTTAAAATTTGTGTACTTAAGAATTTAAAATAGACAGGTTCCAGGCTAGTTGTTGTAAATTTAGCACTTGTGATTCTTAAAAAGGAGATTGCCAAAGACTAATCAGCTAGCTAATCACGTCAGTCACATGGTATGTAGAAAGATTGCTTTATTCCTCGCAATTTAAAATATATTCTCATTGTGCACATGACTTTAAAATAGTAAAGTACACAGAGACATACGTTACGTTGATATAGGCTAAACAGATAACAATACAATTTTTTGTAAGTGTAAAACAGTACTGAGCATTGTTACAGCGGGACATATTTAAAAGCAGGGTTCTCGTAGAAGTTTATTGGAAGTTGGGTAATCGTTCCGGTTCCGATACAAAATTCAACGACGGAATATTTATTTTTTTGAAGAAAACTGTATTTTATTGTTAACACTACTTTTGTGAAAGAACACACATCGCTGAATCAAAATGGAGCAACTATCGTCTAGCATACTCTTGATAATAACTACCGCCGTCTGCTTAGCAATTGCTACCAACATCGAGTACCCTCCTCCGTGTGAAAGGTAATTTTTATGAACACAATTTGTAATTGTATTTCACCAGGCACCAGTTCAGCTGCTCCATTTACAGCACACATATTTTATTTTATTATGATGCAAGTTTAGCTTTACGCTGGTTTGATGAAGAGCATGATCATCATTTTTTTCGTCTTCCCAGAACTCACATTGCTTAATTTCTTAATTTTATTGCTTGTTCCTGTTCGCAACTAACTTCTTTTTCCCAGCTGTCCATTTGTTCTCATTGGATGCAAAGCAATGTGCATATTTTGCATGCACGTCGTTTTACATATGCCGAAGTAGTATCCATAAAATGTAACTGCATCATTAATGACTCTTTGATGGGTTCATGACCTTTTTCAATCTTTAATGGGCTCGAGTCGTCGTCGGTTGAAGACATACGTGTAGTTAGGTTGCACCAAGTACTGTTTCCAGAATCCCTATAGTGACAGTCAATTGTGAAACATTATTGAGTCAGTTAGTACCATTTGAATTTTTATATTTAATACTGCACATTTATAGCGAGATAACACACAAGATACTTTTATGTAGTGGACAAGTTCGCAACTTTTCTATATACGTATCGATCGAAAGAATTCAAAGGAAATATTTCTCGTCCAAGATGCGTCATCGGCATATTGTATTGCGTATTTCGGTAGGCACGCTCTGCTAATGGAAAATACTATACACGAGGAATAGTCAATCTTGAGAATGGGGAGCACGAGCAGAATCAGGAAACATTTTTGCAGCGGGAGCACTTTTGTCTCGTTCTGCAAAAAGAAGCAGGATATTTGGAAGAAAATGAATACTGAATGAGTATTTTGTTTATATCAGGGAGCTAGCAGGAATAAATTCGCAACTTACAATTCCAAGTTATTGGCTGTCGGTTGGAAACGGAGTTATCAGTGAAAAAATAATGAGCATTTTTCAGTAGTTCACTCGTACTATGTTAAAGATTACAGTCAGAAAACCAGTGCTTTCCTCAAAACTGAAAATAATTGCTATGTTATTTCCTCTATGCTACCCGATACAGACAGGTTATTAAATAGTTAGTAAAGTTATAGCTGAAAAGCACAAAGTATTTTCCTCTTGAACTTCATTTTCGTCTTTATACGCGCATTCCTTTCCTTGAAAATAAACTTTTTTGTCGTGAAACCGTATTAAGTTACGTTCATCGACACACTCATCATCATCATCATCATTTAGTCATTCATTCTATTTCATTTCCCGAAATATAATTTTATTGCGCTTTCATTTCAAGTATGTATGAGATTTTTTCATATTGTTTTCCCCCCATTGTCGAGCTTTGGGTAGGATGGCAACTGGGAAGCTACCCGACTTGATTGGTGTTACATGAGTCTTGGCACCTAATTGCAACTACACACTGTTTACTTTCTTAAAAGAGTGAATTCCTCTCTCATCAGCGTCCTTCTCAAATTTTGTTTTGCATTTTGCGTTCTATACATCAGTCCATATACTTTACGTTTTGTGTTACAGCCGATTACCGTATTTGTGTAATTGTGCATTAATTTTTCTTCAATTTCAAAGAGTAACGAGAATAAACAATGAACCTGTTTAATTTTTTTTTACATACATACACTTTATACATATATTTTAATTATCTTAACGTAACGGTAATCCTTTTCTTTGAAACTAACACCATGATTCTATCGCACAATACCTTGTATGGTAATGTCAAATGTGGGCATTAAGAAATTTTTAAATTTAGAAAATAAATCACAAACGTCATTAGGGATTAGTACACTCCCCTTCTTAAATAAAATGATTACCTTCAATTATAGGCAGTTAAAATGTAGGTGCAAGCAGGAGACGGGCTCTTGGAGAAAGAGAGAGAAATAACTATTTTTTATGCGTATTTAAAGAAAGTAAACAGTATGATAAACTACATAGTGAATGTGGCAATAAATAATTGTAATATCGAGCAAGTTTTTTGTTAAATGAGCCGGCTGGTGATTCACAATAATAAAAAAACATTTTTTAACAATTTGAGATTTACAATTTACAATTATAGAAGTTACAATTTGGTATGTAAGTAATCAGTACTCACTATCACATACATTTATTCTTACCACACTTTCACTAAAAGTTTCTATTATTATTCTTGCTTATGTGTTTATTCCCTTGGCACATACGTTATTTATGTTTGCATCAGCCTATAAAGTGTAGTGAACAGGGGATTTGCGAGTTGCCATTCTGACGAGATATATTTAAAACAGTAAACTTGCTTTGCTTGCAAAAATGAGTTCAGTCTGCCATGCAGTGATGGATTATAATGCAGTAATAATGAATCGATATGCTTGTTGGCGTAATATGTTTAAAATAAATATGACGTATTCCAATAGTGAAATATACTGCCATGGAACGTTGCTCCATACGGTCCAAATGGCAGGCATTTACAAGGACTCCAAAACGTTCGTGGACATGAAAATGAAGTACCCAGCAGCTCAAATTTTGAATAACTTCAATCTCTTCATGCAACAACACAAAGAACCAGGCAAAGAAGATATCAAGACATTTGTCGAGTCTAACTTTGATAAAGAGGGTTCCGAATTCGAAACTTGGGATCCCTCGGATTGGCACCCGAACCCTGCGTTCTTATCGAACATATCTGACTTATCGCTGAAAACATGGGCAGGAGAACTTCATTCGTTTTGGAAGGAACTTGGCAGGAAAATCAAAGACGACGTCCGAGATCAGCCACATCTGTACTCAATGATTTACTTGGACCATCCTGTAATCGTACCTGGGGGAAGATTTAGGGAAATATTTTATTGGGACTCTTTTTGGATCATGAGAGGTCTATTACTCTCCGAAATGCATGAAACAGTCAAGGGCATGCTCCTAAATCTTATGCAGATGGTCAGTTTGCTGGGCTATGTGCCGAATGGTGGCCGAATTTATTTTCGAAGATCTCAGCCTCCTCTTCTAATCCCTATGTTTAAACTCTACCATGATACAGTGAACGACAAAGCTTTTCTTAGCCAAAGTATTGACATCCTTGAACAAGAATTTCAGTTCTGGATCAAAAACAGAACTGTTAATATTGATCTCAATGGGAAGGTCTACGAAGTTGTCAGATACAACGTCGAAATGGATAAACCTAGACCAGAATCATACAGGTAAAGAAGTTTACGCGGGTATATTGATCATAATAGAATGTGATAGATGAAGATACATCATTATAATCTTGTAAAGTAGGACTGTATTTCGTTTATGTGCAACTTGTGATACTATTATTGTCCAAAAATATAGAGAGGACTATGAACTTGCCAAGGAACTCGAAACGGAGGAGGAAAAACGCGAATTGTATTTTAACTTGAAAGCAGCTGCAGAATCGGGATGGGATTTTTCTTCCCGCTGGTTTGTCAATCCAAACAAAACCGTTATGGACTGTAAGAAATTTTGTAAACTGAGTTTTATATGTCATTCATTACATACTACAATATATAAGTTAAAGTAAGTAACATTGCTACACGTTTTTATTTAGCAAAACTGATCGATACAAAGACGCGGCATATTATTCCAGTTGAACTTAATGCATTCATTTACCTTAATGCAAAAACTATGGCCGAATTTTACGAAGAGGTATTGTAACACAGCTTAGTCACTTATAAGTGATCATAAATCATCTCTTTTGCTAGGTGTTGTTAACCACGTAAATATTAATGGTATGAATGTGTGATACAAAACGCAGCTGGGAAACAAGGAAAAAACAACATATTATCAAAATGTTGCAAACCAATACAGAAACACCATTGAGGATGTATTTTGGAATGAGGAAGAAGGAACCTGGTTTGATTACGATCTAATTAACAAGGGTCCTCGTAAATTATTTTATGCGACCAATGTATCTCCCCTATGGGTTGGGGCGTACTCATCCGATGCTACGGTGCCCAGGGTAATCGCGTATATGAAAAAGGAAGGTGTTCTCAGCGAACGCGGAGGGATTCCAACTAGTTCATTCACAAAGCATTTTTGCAATCCGTTCCGAATCACATGTTTGAAAAGGCAAGCTACTCCATTAACTTTAAATTAATTACATGTCCTAAAAGGCAGTTTGACGATGGTTGGTTCTAGCGTAATTCATTTGTGATATGTAATATTTATTAAACAGTATGACGTAACCGTGGAAGGTCTACCCGGAGGTGGTGGCGAGTACGACGTGGTTGTTGGTTTTGGATGGACAAATGGCGTTGTTTTGGATTTCTTGTATCGTTACGGAGATCGTCTCAGAGCGCCAATGACAGCTTTGAATGTTGCAGCTATACCTGCTCCCAACCCAATGTTCTCTCCTGCAACTGTAGCAATTGGAGGTGTAACCGTCGCTATCGCTAGTTTATTTGGGTAAGAATGTTTAAGAAGACTATTTATGGAGTCCTGTCCTGTACACGCTCACATCAAGGCAACACAACACAAAAATACCTAATTACAAAAAAAACTAAATATTCCACGGGTCTCAAACTGTAGCGACTTATTTTAGTTATTTTCCATAGGCTGAAAAATAGATAAAGTATAGTAACAACTAAGAAAGAAGATTAGAAGTTGGGAAACGATGTAGTGTGTAGTACGAAACGAAACATAAAATATTTCTCTGATTCATCATTTAGTTTCATATGTTTAGCAGCATTTCCCGCATTGTGGGGAATGGGGGGGACTGAGCACCGTGAAGTATTCCAGTTGTTCCGTAATACATAAAAATGAAAGGCATGCAATTAACACTAGCGGTAATCAATCATAGTATTAATGTAAGGAGTCAATGCAGAAATGATGTATACGGCAAAAATGATCTTACAAACGGTAGTAGTAAAATGTTTAGCATCTATGCGTACCGTAATCTAAGTCCATGCCTGTTCACGCATTTGTGTTTTCGTTAAAATCCCATTAAGTTTGTGATAATCATTAATTCTTACTACTAATTACTTTTATTCCCACTAATATTTGGTTTGCATTGTTAAAAAAAACTTGTTATAAAGAAAATATGAATGTTTTAAAAAATACTTCAAAACTGCAAGGGTGATAGCAATAACAAATATATTAATATTCATAATCAACAGTAATAAAAAACTGAAATTATGTAGCGAGACCTTCGTTTCAAAGAGATGACGTTCCAAATTTTTGTTGGCAGATATGTATATAGAAATCTAAACGTGAATTGGCATTACCATAATATCTGTAAAAAATGAACATGTTGTAAAAGTTTAAGTGCATCTTTGGTGAAGGTATCCAAACGCGACTCATCCGGACACAGACACATGCACAACTTTTCAATTTGTAAGACAGAAATTCTTAAACGGAGACTAAATACCATAGTGGACACGACGATACTTGGAGCATATTCTGTTGTCATATATTAATTCCTTTGGTTTTAAACTTGTAAAGTCAAAGAACGTTGAAGATGAAATGGCCATATATAAACATTTTATGGAACCACTGACAAAGTTTGGAAAGATGGGATGATATCCCATCATTTCAGTATACAAAGGTAAACTTTGGTTTTGAAACTCGCCACCTTGCTTTGTATATGCGCATATCGAAAATTTTTGTGTAAAGTCTACATTTTAGAAAGGATTTTACTGAGATTATATACAAATATTTTTGATAGAGTTGATATTTCACAAGGTAGCTTTTTCTGCACCGCGTAAGCCACGTATATCCATAAGCTAGTGCATGACATAAATATGACAAAATAAACTATAAATTGCAACCACCATCAATTAAATTTAGACTATGAAGAACAATGCGATAATTATAAGATTAAGATTGGACAATTTCTCAAATGATGCATGTGTTAATAGTTGGTATATACTTTTTATAAAAATGCCATCCATCTCGCTTTGTAATGGTTTGCCTGATGACTTTGTATGAATCTAAACTAATAGACGATTTTACAAGTATACAGTAATTCGAAATCTTATAATTGCTTACTCTTGCTTGTGATTGGTTCAGTTATAATTTAAGTAGTTTTTATAAATTGTCAATGAAATGTGGTCGCACTGCTGTAGACTGTTTTGAAGCTGTCGATTGATACTATTTTTGTTTCTTTGGGTATCTACTTTTTAGTCGGTAGTTTACAAGTCGAAGTTCACTTTCTTTGCATGCTGTTAAATGGCTGAAATAATGAGATACATTAGGTGTACACACACAACGCGTTATGTTCAAAGTTAATGGGTGATTTCGTTATTGTCTATTACGTATGTTCCAGTATGTTCTAGATTGTAAGTGTTAAGTGCATGAATAGATGCATTGCATGAGTAGTAACTGTGGGATACTTTGAAAAATACAAAAACCGTTACATTTTTGCTCTGTCTTTTTAGAATCGTCCAAGTATGTCGTGTTGTGGCGAATGCAAGATCTGGAGACGCATCAAAAGTCACGGCTTCATATCAACCAGTGGGAAATGATGACATCGATGAAACTATTAGTTTAATGCAAGGGACTGATGCTGGAAGAAGCTTTAATAGAGATAGTGAATCTCCAGTTTATCAATGCAATAATGGTAACGCACCAGCCGCTGCTGGCTTTCACAGTCGAAATGAAGAAAAGAATCCCGTGTCGTAGCAATAGCTGCGGTGTTCGATAATTTTTAGTAATCTCATTGACACTATAGTTGTTACTATATATTACCATATTACCATTTTAATAGCTACGATTAAATGCTTTAACTTTAATCTTTATTAGTCGATAACAAACATATTACTGTTCTATTGCATTAAGGTTGATTTGATGTGTATGTAAAAAGACGTCCATTGGTAGTAATAAAAAACGAAAGTAAAACATTATATTAATGCTTGGTGTTACAATTTTTATTATTCCATTTCCACTCACTCCACTGGTACTTCTGAAACGTATTTCGGCATTCATGATATTATTCTTTCTTTGGGCATTTAGGCCTTTTTAAACAGAGGACCTAATACAATGATTGTGTTTTTGGCGGTTCCATATTAGCATGGATTCTAGTATATGGGCATATATAACGTCAAAATAAGTTAAACCGGTTTTCTCAAAAACAAAACCAACAACTTTTCTGAAAATTTCCAATTAAGTAGATTAAAACATACTCTATCAAACGTTGGTTTGAATTTGAACTGAATTTAAATTGAAGTCACGGGTTAGTAGTAATATAATTGATATGTTAGGGGGTTATACATAGCTACATATAAGAAGGTGGGAGGGACCAACTATGACGTTTCTATTACCCTTAATAGATTATGAACAACTGATATAAACTTTGTAACATATAAAAACTACTATACTTTCTCTTACTTTTACTTTTATTTACTAATATTTATCTTTCCTAACCTATATCATTGATCAAAGAATAATAACAGGTTCAAAAAGTAATAGAAAAAATTATATAACTTATAATGAAACAGCTAGTCTAAATGGGATAAATTCAAAATGGGATAAATTCAAAATGGGATAAATTCAAAATGGGATAAATTGAAAATGGGATAAATTCAAA
>JAHZNE010007823.1:0-10233 GCA_027744055.1 Callyntrura sp. NNG-2020 | reverse complement strand
CACGACTATCGGAAAGATTAATGGTGAGAAATATAGCGGTGCCATTAGGTACTAATTTCATGTCTTCTATATACGCGCCGTAGCTTGATATGGTTAAATATTTAGTACTGTGATGTTTTAGATGGATACACTGTTCTACTGTTGGGATATGAGACATACCGACCAGTAGGTATACACATATACCAGAAAGCGCTGTAATCAACATTGCTACTACAAAAAATATAAAATAACACAATTTGGTTGAAACTCTACTTTCTGCTGGAGGTCGGTGACTCGGATTCTCAAACTCTGTAGAACGATCGCATTGGAGAACAGTAGGGTCATTTACTATTAGCGGTGATGCAGCAGCACTCCCTGTCGAGGAATTTCCAGAGTCACTCCTGATTGTTCGGAGTGTAACGGGTCTACAAATTACCGATGTGTTGTTGTAACGGTGATTTGCTCTTCTTCCTTGGTGTGTCAACTGCTCCTTGAGTCGTTCCACAGCGTCGTTGAGGTCACATTGATGTAATGCGTTGAAAAGACTCTGAAATGTTGCTCTTTGTCCTTGCTGTTCTCTCCACAGATACAAATAATCCTCAAATAAATCAAAACTGGATGGTTCTACCAAATAATACCAGAAACGTTGTCGTCTAGCTGATGGATTTATTTCAAGTTTTCTTCTTAAACTGGACAGGTTACGGTCTAACGTAGTGTTAAATATGATGTCACGATCCAGAATGTTTAAGATCAATGTTAAATCTACGCATTTTAAAGAACTCATTATTGATCAGAGATTTTAAATATTAGAACAGAATATAGCTTGAAAAAGACAAATATACCGCTTTCTCGAATCACAGCTTCCCAAATGTCTTCACCAGTTTGATCTTGCATTTCATTTTTAATTATATGTATTAAATCCTTTAATTGTAGGCTTATATCTGAAAGTACAGACCAGACTGATGTTTTATGACTGATGTTGCATGCTACGTATGACTGTGATGTGGACACAACGATAGTAAAATATTAATTGTATCATAATTCGTGTCACGTGAATGGAGACACAATACATCAAATTTCCTGATTAATCGTATGTTAACAGAAAGTTACTACATGTAACTGGTATTCCTTACCTTAGTCGTTCGATTCATTCCATTGTGGAACTACACTAGTTTTTAACTGCAATAATCACATTTAAATGTAAAACTAACCTTAATGGGGTATCCACTTCACTTGTCTTAATTAATGTATTGTCACAGCGGTTAGTTATATATATATTATTACAAGCATCATTTCTTCTGAGGTTGATCCACATCAACGAGAAAGAAGAGCTCGAGACTGGGGCAGACAGGTGCACTATTCTCACACGGGCTGAATGCAAAGTTACCAAGTACAATATGCAGCAGTATTATTTCCGCTAACTAAACAACAACAATATGAGAACAAACAAAGATGAACCTGTTACGTTATAGCAAAAAGGCGCGTAACGAAAATAGTTTGTACTGTCGTGGTACACGAACGACGTAAGCCAATTTTGATCCGATGTGTTTTGCTAAGGTTAATAAACTGTATCATTGCAAGTAGTCTCTGCGCGCGCATGAGCGTATACAGATTATTATTTTATCTCTGTATTTATCGGAAATGAACAATATCCGGGATATCATATCAGTTTTCAGTTCGCTTGTTAAAATATTAACAGATAAAATTATCTGGTTATCGAGCAACATATTCACATAATACTCCACGCTTGACAGAGCTTATACAAATTTCAAAATACAATTTTAATAATAACTTCAGATCATTGACCTGACAAATAAAATTTGTAGAATGTCATCCGTGAATTTCGATTACCTATGCATGTATTATTATAATTTGGACATTTGGAAATTTGCACGCTTAATAGCAATGTGTTACAAGTAACCCATGCGCGATTTTGTAGTCTTCAGCAAATTACTATTTTTAATCCAAAATATAATGTCAAACAGTAAGCACTTTTATCTGCGTTTCTTTTTGTCATACATTATGTATAAAACAGTTGCAACGATTCAATTGAATAACAAAGAATAAAAATTGTCGTGGAGGGTTCCGCCTCCTATACTCCCGAAAATCAGACTACAACAATTATTCACCACGACCTTGTCTAACTACAGGACATCATAAATATTTAAAAAGATTCAACTAAATAATACCAAAATACTGTGTCAGGGGGGCAGCGCCCTCACACCTTTGTTATAATCGAGCGACGACTATTATTCACCATGACTATGTCTAGGTACAGTCTTCTCGCGACAGCATAAATCATATACAAAGATTCCGTATAAATTGTTAAGGGGGGATGCTCAAACCTGCAATAATATTGTACGTAATTCAATTAGATTTTAAAATCTTTTTGAATTATATTAATCCTTCACATGATTTAAATATTAGTGGAGTATTATTTTGAAACTTGCGATTAAAATGACATGTTACTCCTTCTTCTACGTTGAGAAACAGAAATGCCTTAACAATCACAGACAATCATATTTCGAGTATTATTCGTATAGATGAAGAAATAAATTTGCTTATTTGGAGCCAACACTACCGTTTAAACCAAGCTCAACAATTAATATCAACCATTATTTACAAGAATGGAATTGAACGTTACCAGAACAAATTGACATGTGCGACTGCACTCCCACCACAGCCGTTATAATCGAACAGGAGGCGGAATAACTGACGACAGGCACTTTTAGACGGGGTAACCCAAAGACAGTAGTCCCTCTGACGGATAATCCATCGAAACATGTACGAAAATTTCGACTTTATTTTTCCGACCGGATTTACCGTCCACTTGAATTATGTACTTGTTGCATGTCGTGTCAAGTAAAACAATTATTTTTTGTTTCATTGCAACGAAAATTCTGCATACAGTACTTTAATCCGAATTTTCATATATCTGATATGAACGTTGCGATGACACTCTTTCTCCTAGTTGACGATGAGCAATATGCACTGCAGAATTCCTTCGACTAATGTTCTTAAAAATATAAAATGTAAATTTTTATCTTGTAGCAGAAAACAATTGTGTTGCCCTTCAATTAGTTTAAGTAGTCTACAAGAATGGGGAGAGTTGATTCATTTGGATCTAAACATCCACTTATGTTATAAATATTTGTCTTTGAGGATCAATATGTAGGTATTAGTATAAGTAGGAATTCTTTAGTGAATCTAATGACGACAGTAGAATTTTAGTGTTATAAATTTAATGAGGAGTAGTTCAACTAACATGGGGATACAGGAGGCTATCTGTGTTAGATTCGCTTCTAATTCACATATGTTACTCATCTTATCATTTTAAGGTTCCATGATAAGCCATTGGACGCAATGAGCAGTTTGGTGGTTTTCATTAATAGCATTTTTGAAAAAATGCATTTTCTTATAGTTTAATGCGGGAAAATGAAAGTGACAGAAGCAATATATAAAACTTTTTAGAACATTTGAACCAAAGGAACTTTCATTTTTCTATGTTAAACTCCATATGAAAAACGAAAAAAGGTTTTTTATATAAGGACGACAAAACTGAGTGACATGTAAATTAGAAGTGATTCTGAGACAAATTACCTGCGCTATCCACTCGTAAGTAAATATACTAATATGCATTTTGCATAAACTATATAATTTACAGTGCAAGAAACACAGGTACGTTCTGTGTGGGGGATTAGGGTGTACTATACATTTCATTTGACTTCAAATACAAACAAACAACTTCTGTTGTACGGGGGTGTCACTTAAATTTTGTACAAACACTGTACATAAATTTCTCGACACAGAAAATAAATTGACGAAAATGTTGGTGGAATTTTGTGGGTGGGATACCCTGTCAACAAAATTCTGTCGATAGTTGTTCTTGAACCCAGTGAGACAGACGGCCCAAAATTGTGGACGGCCTAGATACAGGTCTCCACCTTTCTCCAGCGTAGGATAGACCCTGTTCTCTAAATATTTCAAGCAAGTAATCCTTCCATGTAATTTTAAAGACGGCATGTGCTTGATAAATACCAGAATAGAAAAAAACTAAGACTCAAGTATACAGTTGTCTACTGCGTAGGGATATAAGTTTATTCAACCTTTAATCTAAACAGTTAATGTGGAAGACATATCATCATAGATTTGTTCCTGTAAAATAGCTGTGGAGTTATATTCTGCTTGTAACAAGTCTGACGAAGATAGAAACAAACAGTTCCTATCTGCGCCGCCGCTTATAGCAGTTGTGCAAATATGTGTGTCCATGTTGAGCTCACTTTATTATTGTCACCTATACCGGCAGATATGATTGATTTGATCAGTTAATACACCGTGTATGATTTACTGAACGTATAAAGGTTGAAGTATTTTTACAATTAGAAGAATGTCTTTACACAACACATGACTGCGGTTAGTATTTCCACGTTTCAATACATATATATATTGACATAACTTCCATTCAAACACGTCAAACAAAGATAAAAGTTTACAGATTTAATATTTAGCGTTAAATTCAAAATAGAATGTACTGAGGGTACATTCGTACACAACAACCATTGGTAACATACATTTTTGCTATAATCATGTAATTTGTTCATTACATTAAAAATGCTTGAAATGTTTAATTTTTAACACGTATTGGGAATCGAATGATTAAAAAGAACGTATTGCGCTGACATTAAGCCAAAATAATGTTCATTTCTACGTTGTCATATTTATTGCAACATTAATTAACAATACTTCTTGTGTTACTTTGCGACACGCTGACCAATCAAATCAGTATAAAACTCCAGATATGTACCCAACTTTTTTGTTTTTGTCTTCGTTTCTAAAAGAGTTCAAAGTGCATAATGATGAAATACGATCGCTGTTCCGATTTACTTGGAAGAAAAAATATCAAACAAATACTGACGTTTGACATGGAAATGAGGTTTTTCTCTTCAATATTCCCCGTTTACGCGTATTTGTGATTCGTAATACTAACAATGGGCGAGCGTGACAACGAAGAAACTGAAAGCGTCGTATATGTTGAAGAATGTTAATTGCACAAATGCAATGTATCATTTAGTATAAGTACATTTCTCAGTCAGTTTCTCAATTAATTTCAAGAAAATTATGTTAAGATGAAATGATAGTCAAAACTACAGTATTATGCATGTGAAAAGTAATCATATGCATGTAGGAAGCAAATAAACACATTTGTTGCTAATAACTGCTGACAAAAGAATACTTATGAGGATATGTCATCCAACTAATCTCTATGTTAAAATAATGCGAAGCGAGCGATGCTCTTTAAAATTCAAAATTGAAATAGCATTTTAAATTGTTTCATTACTAACAACAAACATTTTAATTTTTAGCACCATTAGTAAATTAAATAAAACTACTTTCATATAAATATAACAATTTATCTTAGAAATAATGTTGCTTATACTACTATATTATACACTAGCTTAGTAAAAAGTTGCAGTAAGAAGTACGTTAACGTGAAAATGAGGTATTGCTATGCATAAAATGAAAATGTATTGTAATTTGCCGTATTTTTTGTGATGCAGCAAGGTAGCTAATGATTAATGGTCAAAAATATACGATATAGGTTGTCGACCTGAATTATCTCTTTGTTTGATATTGGCTCCATTTTTCAACAACAAGTTGATCATTTCCTTACTCAAACTTGCATTGCATCCATTGAACCCATCTCCTATAGTAAAGGCATGATGTAATGGCGTTTTTCCATTTTCATCCTTCAAATTAGGCGCGGAGCCTAAAGAAAGGATATGCTCTGCAGCAGAAACATTTTGATATTTTGCAGCAACATGTAGAATAGAAGTAGTGCCTTCTTGGTATAATTCCTCGTGACATGTCGCATATTTACTCGTACTCATAAAACATTCCAACGCTTCTTTCTTATACCCATATTTTACCAATGTTTTCAAAATAACCATCTTATCACACTCTATATTTAAGTCAACATCACTTCTTATCAGCATAGCCAATGTGTCTGTTTGCACTTTTATTTTTTGTAGGGCCACTTGCACCGCCGTTTCATTGTCCCCATTTTTCCGCTGAAATAAATAATATTTACCATGACAGAGTAGTAAATCCACAAATTTATGGTAACTCGCCGACGTCATGTAATCAGCCACGTTATGTGCAATATTGTTGGCTGTCGAATTTTGAAGGGAAATATTAGCCCCCTTTTCTAGTAGTAGAGTAATTACGTCAAAGTGAATTCCTGGCATGAGAGTAGGTGCGGGCATTAACGAGCCACTCTCCTCATTCAAAATATGTTCTCCTAGTACATGAAGTAAGTATTGAATTATTCTCTTTTTATCCTCAATGACGTTAGCATTGTCTAAATAGCTGTTATGAACAATGACCTGAAGCAAATTTGAAGGTAACCGATTCTCCAGTACCTTATCTTTGTTGATCAAGTACTCAAAGATTTTGTAACTTCCCCGTTTGGCTGCCAAATGTAAAGGGGTAAGGTTAACCCCGTACTCTAGCCACAGGCAACTCTCAAACCGTCTAATATACTCCGTCGAAATGTTAACATTCGTTTCTACTATTTGAACAACTTGTTCAAAGACGTCATGCCGACTGGCTGATATTAAAGCCATAATCCAATCTTCTGTGCTAAACGTAAACTTTTGAACGTCGTTGTGTAAAAAATGTTCAGTAGAAATGGTTTGAGTCAAGTAGCTGAAGAGGGAAAAGTATTGGTAAAGAGTGCAAGCTTGTAGTACGCTGTTTATATTGGAGACAGCACTATGATTAAATGTGGTTAAAATTGGTTTGTTGCTTTTCTTTGTGTGAAAATGTTCACTTAGCAAAGCGTCCAGGAAATAGCAGAGTACAGAGTGTATGAACATGCATTTGCCCTTACTTTCATCTACCACCGTTGTAGTAACATCTGTCAATATTTTGAAAATTTCCAAATTTTCGGAAATAGTAGGTTTTGTAATTTCATCTACTAAATGCTTTGCCACCAAATAGTCCGCAATAGAATCATGAATGAAAGAAAGCTTTGTGCTATCGGTGTTCTGCCTTTTTAAAATACCCACGCTCAATATTTTTTCATCAAAGTAGTCATTGTACTCTACGGGAAAATTGATTTGCCCATTTCCGTGGTACAGCTCCAGAGCTATTCTAGTAAGCTCCGTTCTGTAATAGTTAGTGTATCCCTGCAATTTCTGAGCAAGGAATTTTTCGTATAATTTCACTAGTGACAGCTGCTTTAACTCGTTACATGTAGCGTTATCAAATACAAAATGCGTTCTCGGATCCGAGAAAACATGAGATATCAACATTATCTTTAAGGGAGTACCAACAGTATCTCGTTCCCACATCTTCAGAGGAGAACCCAATAATTTCAACATTTTCTTGGAATAAAATTCCAAATTTTCCTGATTTCCTACACCGTTTTCATGTGGCATTTCCGCCATCAATGTTTTATAGAGTGCATTCTCACTCTCTGACTTCGACAATGGTTCAAGACTGTAAATGGCGGAGCATAATGTGCTGATCCCGCTAAACTCTACTGCTTCTTGGCGGAAGTTCAAGATAATCCGTATATTTGCATGAGTTTGGCAAACATGATTTAAGTGGCTTGTCAAAATGGAATGGTGCTCGTCACCCCACAGTTCATTACAAGTATCCAGAAATATTTCAAATTTATATGTTGAACTTTTTAACATATGCAGCAGAAGATGCGTAGCATATGCATTTTTGCCAGCATGGGCGCAAACAGCACTCACTAAAACATTTTCCTTGGATTCTTTCAATGTCAGAAGGTATTTCAAAACTACTCGAGAGTTAAGGAAGACAACATAACGGTCGGAATAAACTTGTCTTGTTAATCTAGCCAATCTCGAAAGTATCGTATGCTTACCACTACCGGGTATACCCGTTATGCAAATTACCTCTGATTTAAATTTCTTTAGTTCTTTACGAACCAACGTGGATTCTTTTAAAGACTTTTTCAAGGAAGGTTCAGTAGAATTATCTGAAATCTGGATAGCCAGTTGTCGGGATATATAGTTATTAATTTTTGGGGGAATGTGGTCAACTGCAAGAACGGGTAGCTCGCACCTTGCAAGCTCAACAGCAATTTTCCCGTTCAGGTGTTTGGCAAGAAGCTCCGTAACCGTAAAATCGTATATGTTCCTAGTAATGTCATGTAAAGGTTTTTGATGACCCAGAAACTTCATACTTTTTGCCAAAATTTCTGATTTGTAACATTTTGGTAAATCATTCCAAGGAGTATTATCTGTTATGTTGGGATGACAGATGCTTTCAACGTTACATTGTATTGATTCTAAAACAAATAATGAAAAAATGCCCTTTTATCAACCTTCTGTACCTAATTATTATAGTATGATAATAAACATTCCGTAAAACTTGCCTCCAATTTGAAGCCATCCCATATCTTCCATAATTTTTACAAGGACAACATAAGTTGCCTTCGGACCCTTTTGAAACTGCCAGCTAATCACCAACTCCTCCAGAATCTCCCTGGGTTCCGACATATTAATGAGTAGATTGTTTCGTCGTATTTTTTCAATAATGCTCGGCATGATTTCCAGTTTGTCAGCTAGCAGTTCCCATTCCCTGGCCACTTTATCCATAACGGATGAGCCTTCCAATCTACGTATACCGTTCCATATGGACTCCTTTATCACCACTGTGAGGGAACATAATTTTTCCTATTAATATAAGTTAGCATTAGTAATTCAATTAGTGAACGTTGTGCCTTACCATTTTGCGTTTCCATGCTTGATATATTTTGTATCACTACTGATTTGACATAATTAATTTGGTTTATGTTTTTGTTGGCGCTCTGACCAAACAACAAAGTAAAAGTAACACAGCTTGCTGGACTGTGGTATTTCATTGCCACAGCACTTATTGCAATAAAAGTATTCAACATGCTCGCTTCTATTTTTCCAAAAGAATAGTTATCGCATTTTGATTGACGGTTTATCTCAAAAAGTTTATTGACACTACATTGGATTTGTTGTGGGCGCAGTGCCGGTACCAGTACACATCACAAATTCACTTTTTGGCTAACGTGGTCTTTGTGTACGTTTGCAGCATTAACACTGTATACGTGTGTGTATATGTATCAACGATCACTACATACATAAAACACTAATATAAACGTGCTGACGAAATAAATGATATCATTATCGAGTAAAAGAGTAAGCCTAATGATAACTGTGCATTTAATCGTATGAATCCATTTAATAGAATGCAAATTAACCAAGTTCAAATGTAATGCACTTCGAACCTATCGCTTTTTCAATTTTAAGGTGCCACGAATAATGAAATTAAATCGATTTTGCTGCCACAATTCCTTTTGTGAGCGTATTATATTCATTACAGACCAACTCCAACAGTACTTAACATACAAATGTAACTACGAATATTTTAATGATAGGATTTGGTGCATTACTTAAATGGGTAAAGTAAACAAATAAAAGTATTTAAAGCTGAAATTGTTCCGGACTTTCTCAAATTAAAAAACTTGTATGGTGAAAAGTGTTTGACAGTCTTAAGTTACTTAATATTTTGAAATCAGTCGGTTGTTAAAGTCTATTAAAATATTTCTCGCATACTACCACATGGGGAACCACACATTTTACACAACGGATTAAAAAAAATTTGATGGCACATCTCAAAGCCTACCTGAAGCGGCTGTAATTTAATTTGTTGTTGTGGAGACATATTTGCGTTATAATCAAACAGGTGCCAATATCATACATTACAATAGCATCCAAAGAATGATTACGCTAATGAGAAACTTCCAAAGACGATGCCATATAAAACACTTATAATGCGTTACATGTTACATCCACCAGTTACATGGGTTAGAAGGTGACCAGACATTTATTACGGTTTGCCGTTTTATAACCGGCTTCATTTGCTGTTTTAACTGTGTATTTATTTTGTACTAATCATTTCCTGCTATTGATATGGAAAGTTTATAAAGCATTAGATCATAACCAAAATAAATATAAACAAAAAGGAATATGGATCACTTCAATATTTTATCATCCGATGAAACTTCAAATGCAACTGCAGTCAAGTAACGCGGAAACGGCATAATTTAAAAATATTTCAAATAGATACTCAGCTATGCGATGCTAAAATAAATATTAAAAAGTTAAATAGATACACAGCTATGCGATGCTAAAATAAATATTAAAAAGTTAAATAGATACACAGCTATGCGATGCTAAAATAAATATT
>JAHZNE010007822.1:0-12307 GCA_027744055.1 Callyntrura sp. NNG-2020 | reverse complement strand
GTATATTTTTGTAAAGACGGAAAGCACGAGATCGTCCTAGCTTTGTATGTTGATGACGGATTACTTGTGGGTTCAACTTTGGACCAGATGGATGTAATTTTAACCGGATTAGAAAAATGCTTTGAAATTACTCATGGACCTGTATCGAAATATGTAGGACTGGAGATTTGTCAAGACCAATGTTCTGGAAATATATTGGTCACTCAGAAGCAGTACATACATGATTTACTGAATCGTTTCAAAATGGAAGATAGTAACCCATGTAGTATTCCGTTACAGCCATATACAGATTTGTTTCTAGTTGAAAAATGTGAGAAAAATTTCCCGTATCGACAGCTGATAGGATCTCTAATTTTTCTGACTAAAAGATCAAGACCTGATATTTCATTCGCGACTTCTCATTTGGCACAGTTTATGACAACTTACAATGACACCCATGGAGGAGGAAAAATGGTGTTAATGGGATACACAGACTCCGACTATGCCGGAAACAAGATCTCTCGAAGGTCAACATCTGGGCATGTTTTCATGATCAATGGCGCACCAGTGATATGGGGAAGCCAAATTCAGTCCCTAGTGGCACAGTCATCAACTGAAGCTGAGTATGTTGCCCTTGCTGTGGGAGGAAAGGAAGTCGTATGGCTACGGAAATTCTTGGAGGAATTTGGCCTACGTCAGGAATTGCCAGCATCTATCTTTGTAGACAACCAGAGCGCGATCAGGAGAGCGAAGAATCCAGAATTGCACCCAAGGACTAAGCACATTGATGAGCGTTATCACTTTATCCGGGAACTTGTTGAAACTGAAGAAGTAGAAATCTATACGTTCATACATCGGAGCAGGTCGCAGACACCCTGACCAAGCCGTCCTTCCAAATCAACAGGGATAAGCTCGGGATGAAACCCCCTCGTGGTCCAGATGAAGCGTCAATAGTTTAAATAGTCATAATGTTGAGTGGAGGTATTAGTAGATGTGGGTGTTATGCAACTACAACGTTATTGTTATTAGTGCGTTTAGTTCTATTGCTTCTACTTTTAGTAAAATGTTAGTCTACTTGTAAAGTGTTTTTTAAGAAGTCAACAGCAGTAACTCACTGTTGTTCCCATCAGTCAGTCATCAGTCAGTAGTATAACGTATCAGTCACAATCAAAATTATTGTCAGTTATCCGATTTAACGGTTCTATGTCAAAATACCAATAAAGTTATTTTTGTTAATTGCAAATCGTGTTCTCTAACATTTATTCGTTAGATTACCATCATATACTCATAGTTAGCAGGTGTATACTCCTCCTTTGATGGTGGAGGGAAGGCAAACTGTTCTATTATGATCGACTGGGAAAATTTTTTGCCGTTTGGTAATCGACCATTATTGGAGATATTAAATTTTTCTCTACAATGTCAAAAGGTATAGTAGTGCAATTAATTTAAATTTCAGCGTAAACACAATCGTAATTATATTGATTATAGTAATTTGTGGCATGCTGAAATGTTTGGGGTTTAAAGATAGGGTTCTTTTGAAGAAAAATATACACAAACTATGTGCTCACCCGTACCTCTGAACATAAATCCGGCCAAAGGCTATCGAGTGGCGTGTAGAATGTTAAAAATGAGGAGAAGTGTATGCCCTCGTGGTAAGAGACAGCAAATGGTTCCGGGTGAATGGAAGTCTAATATGTTGAAGGAAGATTCTCCACTGCGTTATATTCTAAAGCCATCATTATTGGTAATAACACAAATAAGCAGTATTCATACAAAGCATGTGAAGGAGAAACTTATTTTTTATTTTATTTCAAGCAAGATGCTAATGCTGTTCGTCTTGAGAATTTGGGCAGAGCGATGTGTACTCTTGTATCACGGAAAACACATTAATTTTGCGCATCATTCTGTTAGAGATTATGGTTTTTACTTACTTAATAATCCTGAAATTGCATACAATGAAATGTGCCAACATTTATGTTTAAAAAGATTCAATCGACACAAGCATATGATTTGAATGTATTTTTTTTAATATCTTATAACTTTTTGAATGCTGTATCAATAATGTCAATTTAGTATGTAACACTTTACACATGTATTGTCCTTAACACATAGTGTCTGTTTGTCAACTGATGGTCCGTCTGGCCGTACATTATATTATAGTATATTATATTATATTCTTATGACATATCAAGTATATTATCGTAGTACATGTAGTAAAGCAAAATGTACAACTTGTTATTATTACAATGTACGAATATAATCAATAAAAAAAATTTGGCTACTTTATATTCAATATGAGTTTGCGACACCTTCATACAATATAATAATGATTTTTATGAAATTTATCAAACATAAACTGCAAGAACATCATGCAACAAGTTCGGTTTACACTTGTGTATATATATCTCTGCATGAAAATCAAATATCTGCATTTCTGGTTAACCGTCAGCAGAATGGAGATAGTGTGCTCTATCTTTTAAAGATTTTTTTATCCGTATTTACATTCGGAAACATGACACATCAATCGGGGAACAGGTAAAATATGTTTACGTTTTATCATATCTAAGTAGTAACTTAAGAGGCCGTAAAGGTGGATTAGCATACATACACTACATACACTGATATATAAAATTCACTTTTAGTGAGGTGGATTTGGAAACGTTTGGAAAAGTGCAAATTATGCTCCCTCTTCCCCGAATCCAAGGGATTATACCGTAACAGATATTGCGAACACATGTTAGAATCAAACCATGCGTTGTGTTACGACTGCATGGCAAAGACAGTAAATATAAAGGGCCCGGCATGTCCTTTTTGTAGGGCACCGTTGACGAAGTCTCGCAAAATTATCAAACCTATATGGTTGCCTACGCCTAAAAAAGTACGTGGTCTGATTAGAAATCAGAGGAAACAGGACGCGGAGATTGAAAAAAACTAAGCCGTGTGGATTATTCTTCCGCAAGTACTGTTTCAAGAAGTTTAACAGAACCGCATCTCTAAAGGCCAATTTAATGGTCCATGAAGAAGGACCGTTTAAATATCACAAATGTTTGAAGATGACAGCATCTAAGTATCATCGTTGCGGAAGGAAAAAGATGACTTGCAAACAATGTAATAAGACATTTGCTTGTATGTCGTCGTTGAAACGACACATTACAAATCAGGTGTGCGTATTATGTAGCATTTGTATGAAGATGTTTAACACCCATGATAAAATGAGTGCTCATAAGCGCACACATTTGGACACCCCCAGCGCACGAGTTGAAACCATATTTGAAATTTGAAATGAACCCATAGATTTGAATCAATACAACCGAATAAGTTACATTGAAGATGTTTACGAATCAAGCGTTGAAAGCGTTGATTCATTGGATGAAAGTGATCACGAGTCTAGTGATCCTGATTATATGCCTTAATGATGTTATGCTAGAGCCAGTTGCAATAGATATATTTAAATACAACAATGTGAGAATATCAGAAGTGTGTTGTTAGAAACCATATTTAAGTTTAGTTGCGTATATTATAAATGTAAAAACAAAACAAAAAAGGTCTAATTGTATGTTGTGGATTTATTTTCCCCGAAAGGGTTACTTTTTTTAGTACTTTGGTAACTGAATAAAGATAAATTTCTAAAGATTTTGTTGTCTTTGGTGTCTTCCTTATTATTATGTCTATTGTTACACGCTTAAATCAATAAACGCTTTCATACGCCCTTAGGCTATAAAAATGCTATCATATTCACTTTATCATGAGACACATGACATCACACAATTTGCTGTGTTCAAATGAAGCATGTATATATTTTGTCCAGCATGTATAAAACACCGACTGTCACATCGAATATTTGTGTCATGTTTTCAGACTAAACTGGTTGCCTGTTTAAATTACTTTCACTATTGCTATGACATGTAAGTATTGCGTGCAAATACAGACTTGGATTCAGCTGTAATAGGAGCAGTAGCCATACAACAGTGCAAACCCAACAACGTTAAATAGGAAGTTATCATAGCGATTACTTTCATTTTATACAGTATGAGATCAATAGGTGCAATAAATACGCAAAATCTCATGTTGCCCCTACATTGAAAACGCTCCATCACTTACTCACACACTGTTTAATAAATTAGCAATACATCTACATTCTATTTAATCACTAGGTATAATCACCTTCATTAAAGCACATTGCCCCAGCTTTTGCCATACTTACATAACCCTTAACTCTATTCTTTTATACTTAATATGGTATGCATTATGATTTTATGCAATATAATCTTAATATACACACGATTTTTGTCCCCTTTACCCCCATTTACATCCCCCCAACCCATGGCGCTATATGAGTAAGTTATGTTAACTATAACATTTAAACTAAGGCTCTACGTCAATTTAAGACGAAATATCATCCTACCCCATATAGTCAAAAATTCGGCAGGCCTGAGTATCTCATCACTACTAAAAACTACCAACCACCTGTTTTCTATTTACTTCTTTACATTATGTAGAGCTGTGCTGCTGGTCTTCTTGGCGTTCCCAAATATTTTTTTCAAAATGTCACAAATAAATGTATATTTAAAATATTAAATCATACATACTTTCATGTATACTGATTATTTTTTGTTTTCGTTTAGTGCGCAAAATTCGAAAAATGTGTCCCTTGAAAACTTAATGGGTGTATTTGGCAATACTGAATCCGTGTTTACAGTAACTGCACCAACATCGTCAATGGAAGTTCCCCCAACACCGTGGGAGCATATGATAGTGCACTGTGCCTGAAGGAGCTCACCACCACCACCACCGATACCCCCGCACTTGCCAAATAAACTTTCAGGTCAGTTAAATATTTATCACATGTTTAAGGACATTTAATATATCATTTTTTGTTTACAGAACTGAAACACGATCTTTTAATGATGAGAGTTGCTGTATGGATTTTACTTGCAATCGTAGTTCAACTTGTGTCAATGTCCATCTTTTATCGGGTGTATCGGTGGTGGCGTGAACGCCGAGTGCAACCCGAAGTTGCAGTGGAAACGCCACCTCCACCATCGCCTCGGCGGGATCGCAGTTTTTCACCACCGGATGATCGCCCAGATATCTCTAATAGGCACATTGATGACATTTTGGCTGCAGATTACCGTGAAGATTCACTTCCTCCACCTCTATCCAGACACGGAACACCCGCCCCACCCAATCCTATTGTGAATGCACCCATGATTCAGATGGACAACCTTCCACCCATACAAAAAAATCAGGCCGTCATCATGTTAGCAGAACAACGCCAAGAGGACCAGCAAAGTACGTGGAGTGCATTTAGTGGTATTGAAGGTGCCTATGAACTCGATGGTGCTGTTGTTGAAGAAGCTGTTTTATTAAAATATAATTCTTTAAATGCAGAGAGCACAGTGTAGACACCTTCAATACTAGTTTATTCATGTAATATGATATAATTATAGTTTCTATTAATTTTAATTGTAGCAAGTTCATGATTGTTCTCTTATAGATTACTATAGATTAAGAAAGAACCCAAAACGTACTCAGTTCTACGGGGTCGAATGACCCATTGCGTAACATAATAATAATAATAATATAAATATAATATTGTGCTCGTCAGCCTATTGCATGCTCTCAATAAAGAAAAGACTGATTCAATGTATTTTAAATGCATCTTCATTTAACATGTAAAACGCCCATGCAGCTTAAGCCCTTTACCACATGCCTCCATCCATCATTTTATTACTACTTACGTTCACAAACAAAAGCCTTAGCTATCACAGTCAAATACGTCTTCAAGCATTAATCATATAGATTTGACGTTTGATTTATAATTGGTGGAATTATTGTTCTACCAAGATGTGAATAACCACAGGTTTTACAACATTAAATGCTTTTACAGCCGGTGACTCATTTTTCTTCTGAAAAAGTTGTTTTAAATATTCAGTTTCAAATATTGCTTCTGTCCATCGTATAATTTTTAATTTAAAGCATTTCGGTTGGTACATGGTTGCTGCAAGACACGAAACTTACAAACATGCAACCACTCACCTGCGTCAAGATAAAGATATAGTAGGATCATCGCTTTCGGAACCCCTGCACAGTTCACACGGATATATGGCTACAATGGAATACTTGAATATTGCGAAATTGTTTGTTTTAACCCTGATACAAGTTAAAATTTATGATTTATTTAGCTTTTGCACCACCAAAATCGTTGTAACCTGCAGAAAGGAAACATTCAATTGACTGAAACAGTCTTGTTGTGCCGACTTGTCCAAATGAATTATATTACAGATGCAATATGTAAAAATGCTTTATTAGATATTCAGTGTTACCCATCCAATTTCAATATGCTCCCAAAATCACAAATCTACGAACAATTGCACGATTCCAGAGGAAAGATACGTTATTTTACCAAAACACATTTACAACATATTCAACTTTAAAGCGATATTACAAAAACTGCTACCACCCGCAATAAGTAGATACCGGTTTACTGGTAATAAATAATGTTTATTCTAACACTACAAATGAAATTGATCACAACACTAAAATATGTTTCATTAAACACAATTGGATTTTATATTATTTTGAGCAGTGGTAAATATGTAACACTGTTGTGCATTAGCATTAATTAAAGCCTTGTGTAATATGTAATATTTAAACTTTCTACCACTTAAAATGAACCATTATTTAGCGTATCCAGAGTGTGTCAATGGTGTAGTTTGATATTATAGAGGTAGAACATTTGTCAAAATATTCCGCTACCATATTGCTATATATAACGTGTGTCGTTGTGTGAATATGTGAGGTCGTTGAAACCCCTCGGCTAAATGGGAAAAACTTCTATGTATTTAAGTTCCCGTCGTACTTGAGTAGTTAGTACGATATTTCGGGTTTCTTCCCCTTGATGACGCATTATTGTGAATTGACGCGTTTCATTACTGTGAATCGCCCTCACGAAACTTACAACATTTTAGTTGGGAAAAATATGAGTATATTGTATATCTTTTGCATGTGGCTATCTTAGTTGCCCGGGTTTCCAGATACCCTACGTAATAATTGAGTGTGCTCTCAACCAATATGACTAATCTTCAAAGGTGACCACAAATATGGTGATGGCAAAAGCCAGTAGCTGAAATTTAAATAGAGCACACAAATGCACTTAAACATTTTTGAAATATGCTTTCCCGGCAGGGTAGACAAATTATTGCGTAAATATAATTAAAACGTTACCTGGGCCATGAATCCGTACGTGCAGTGAAATATGCTTTTATATGATACACCCACGGGACTACCACCCAACTCTATGTGTAGCCTTTCTACCAGCCGGCGGCTTTCAGACAACCAAAACTTTTCCCAGTTTTTGGGGGCAACGAGCCAATACCTGAAGCTGTCCATCTGAAATTTGAAATTGGTCCTTCAAAAAATACTGCACAAATGGCAGAAATGCGTATAACTTTCAATTATATAGCCTGAGGGGGTTTGTACCTTCACAAAAACATCTGCTGAGAACACAAACGCCACCGCTTGCAAAGTCACTCGCAACGTCACCAACCACAAATTCCCGGAAAGATTCCAAGGGCCCTTGTCGTGTTTATGAAACACAAATATGACACGTAGCATCCTATTTAAATACCAGATCAAGGTCATCTTCCCCCATGTTGCATTCAAAGTGTCGGAATATTGCTTCAGCTCTTCGTATCTCTTTCTCATATCTGCTACCTGCGCCTCTGTTGTTTGCATATAGCTGCCTTTAGATTCCCCCTCCTCGGGATGCAGTATCATTTCAAATTTTTTGGTGGCCAGCCACAAGGTGAAGGGGTAGGGCACCAACAGAACAATTTGGGAGACCAAGATCATCACTTCAAATGCGAGCCGCCCCCAGCAATATAGAAGTCCTAAAATGACGTTCCCAGCGGACAAGTCCACCGGCTTTGAGTCGGAATGAAAGTCGTCCGAGATTCCTACTAGGAGCCAACTCCGGGCACGAAGGATGCGATTTTGAAAAACGTTTGTGGGCCAATCAATCACCCCATCGGTTTTTTCCACAAATACCAGCCACAATATGGTGGCCAACCAAACAAGTCCGATAACGTAGAAGTAAAGCTGAGCTCTTTTTATTGCTGTGCTTATTGTCTTGGTGGCATGGCGACTGGTAAGTTCAGCTACCACAAATTTATTTCCCGTGATCAACAAGTCAGGATTGAAGGACAGCAGTTTGGAGCAGCTGTTCAACGCTGACTCCATTTCCGGTTTGCGGTAGACGAGGATCCAGAAAAAGTAGAAGTTTCTCACCCAGTTCAGTGCTCGATGGCTCATGTGAAAGTAGGAGTGGGCAGTTCGGTTTGACAAAGAGAGAAATTTGATAATGGCGTGGAGTAGGCGGTGCGCCTCGCTGATGAGGGAGGGTAGCCAGGTCAATAGAATGCATATTATCTGTATTTAAAAAGAATGATCAGAACCTGGAGCCAGCGAACTCCCGCCAGATCATATTGTAATTACCCCACAGGTTATAGTTGCCCCTTAGTTCATCGTTGATCCTTAGGATATAATTGCCCCAAAGGTTATAATTGCATGGATAGTTATAAGTACTCCTTAGGTTATAATTATCCCTTCAGGTTATAATTGCCTCTTAGGTTATAATTACCGCTTAGATTATAATTACCCCTTAGGTTATAACTACCCCTTAGGTTATACTTATCCCTTAGGTTATAATTACCCCTTAGATTATAATTACCCATTAGGTTGTAATTACCCCTTAGGTTATAATTACCCCTTAGGTTATAGTTACCCCTTAGGCTATAGTTACCCCTTAGGCTATAATTACCCCTTAGGTTTTAATTACCCCTAAGGCTCTCATTGTAACTTAGATTATTGCTGCCATATAGGTTATTATTGCCCATTATGTTATAATTTCCCTATAGCACCCACTTTTGTAAAACCTTTCAATGACAACCTGTCCAAAATTTGTAGATATCTACGGTTGGTCAACTTACCCAGTGCAGCTTAGAGCTTGCCAGCGTCCACTGTTTTCGCTCCAGATCGTACTTCATTTGGTAAGGGCTTGCACATAAATAATAAGCAGCTTTAAAGTAAAATCCGAAGAGCGGCACACCACCTGGAACGTTGGTCAAGTCTCCGGCGGCATGGTTCACACTAGATTTAACTTGATAAGATAGCATTTCACCTCCAATGCCAACGAATACCATATATTATATATATTTAGCTTTGCACATGATTCCACTAAAACTGGACATGAACTGGAGGGTTTCGTATAACATCATTTCCAAACAATTCACAAAATTAACCTTGAAGTTTTGCTAATGAAATATGATCCAATTTGTTGCGACAGTTTCACAAAGTCAATTTTAAAAATTAATTGATGACCAGGTTAACTGTTGAAGAGTGGTGGCTTCTGCTGAGAGCGCTGGTCTACATATTCTCACATGTACTCATTTGTTATCTTATAAATGCGGATTGAAATGTATTCAACGTCTGTTCGAATGAAGAATGAAGCAAACGTTTGAATATTCCAATGACTTCTCTTCTTTTTTGTGTAAAACCACAGTTTAAAGGATACCACTGAAAATATTCAATAGGCTAAAGTTTTTAAAAAATATTTAAGTTTGAAAACTACACAAAGTATGGAACAAACTTTTGACACCACGTCATACTCCAACTCTTCGTTTGAACTTGCTACATTACCTGTAGAAAAAACATAATTGTGGTTACCAGTGTCACGCGATGTAGCGTGTATACCAATGCTTCAGCTTGATATTATCGTTCCGACAATAGAGAGGAACTTGCCTTGTTTAACCTGTACATAAATAGGAGTAATTTTGGCATAGCTACCACTTTGTTTTTAAAAATTGTTCTGGGAAACTGCTGGAAAAGAACAAAGCAAACGCATGGTTGGTACAAATAGCTGCTAGCATGATAGGTCGTACATTGCAATTACTAAATACTGGCAGTGTTCCATATATTTGTAATGGAATTTTTTATGCCCTTTATATATTTTCGCCTCTAAATTCAGTCAAATTTTTGGTTTCCCATTTATAATATATAATTATACATCTTGTTTCGTATGCTAAACATACATTTATCGGTAATTGTTCTCAGGCCTCAGCGGCTAGAGTAGAATATTAACAGTTTACTAGTGGACCCGTGCCTACATAGGCACAATGAGAATATAAGTGTTTTATAAAATCTATCGCAGACACAGCACCGTCCACTAGACATGTATTGCAATAAAAACGACTTCCGTCTTTCGTCTTGTCTTTGTAGCAAATGTAATTCACGATTCCACTGACAATGAGTTTATTCCCTAAACAAAATATCATATCAAACACAATCATATTTCCATGACTATTTATTATATGAATTATATAGAGCTCAGCCACAAACACGAACGATTTGTTCTCAATAAAAATGCTGTAATTTTTTTTCAAGCTGTCCTTTCGGACAATCGGTCTTGCCCTTACGAATATTTACAGCACTAATATTAATATAGTTTATGGGAGGCGGAGCCCCCCACATCCTCCATTTATTCAATAATTTTAAATCAGTTTACGCTACCGAGCGACAATTTGCTCAAGGTTTTTGTGTGTAAATTGTACATTTTTTAATTGTTTCGGTCTTTGACCTCAAATGAAAAATAGTAAAATGAAAATCTTGAAACCACCAACCACACACTTTGCCTTTTTCCTGGGGTTAATTTGATATCTAACACGAATATCTACGTGTAGAAAAAAAGATTAGCAATCAGAGAGAATTTTTTTCCCAATATTTTTAATTATATGTATTTATGAGGGGGCTCCGCCGTAGTATTGTGTAACAGCAAATGCAGTTTGTTTATAAACATATACATTATCAAATTAGCACTGCATCCGTATTTTGATTGTTGATTGAACACTCATTAACCATTCTCTAAAAGTGCTTTAATTTATAAGACAATTGGACAATGACCGAAATTTGGTTTGCCGATTTCAGAAATAGTTACTCATATACTACTTTAGGGCAGATGTAATAAAGGAATACACTTTAATATAAAAATATGTGTTGCATATTTTTAAGCAGCTGGGCGCCGGTCGGTCGCCAAATATTCTTCACCTGTAAAGAAATCTGCTACAATCATTTAACCTGTTCATACCTATATTCGGTCTGTAACTCTACACATGCTAATAGTTCAAATTTGATTTTACTTTAGAGCTACTGACTTTGAGTATAAAAAAATAAAATACTCCTTTACACAACTTGCTCTTTGAATAAAACGCTTTTATTCGGCTTTACGACTAAATTTTTTTTAAGTTTTTTTTAATTGCTTTGCATTTCAATGCTATGTTTACTAGTTAAATTGTAGTCACATTTGTAGCCACATGTTTCATAATTCTGCAATATGTTGAAGAGTGAATGACTTCTTTTTAATCCCTTTTGAGATGTTCGAATTAAAATAATTTATTTATCAAAGTCAATGTTTTTCTGTTCTAAACTCAAGATGAAGGAATACAGAGGGGTTTCAGAAAAGGATAGCGCGAAATTAAGGAATTTAAGTTCACAGAATGTTTTCGTACTTTGCATATGCAAAAGTAAAGCTAGTTTGTCAATTTTCGTAATACATTATTAATGGACTTCTTTTTTCTGTTTAGTTTTTGTTGAATTTAATGTTGATTTTTTTTAGGAAAAATGCAATTTTTCTTTGAAAACGCAGCATATATTCGCTTTATATGCATTTTATTAACTATATATGCAAATATGCAAGAAAACGGTCAAATATGCAAAATATGCTGGAATAAGCGCCTCTCAAATGTCTTATTTTAGTGTGATATGGATGCATACAGAAGCTTTGGTTAATCGGAGAACGCGTTAGAAATATGTATTTGCATAAATGTTTACTCTATATTTATCATTCACTGGTATCGATGGTAGGGTGATGACTATGTGTATAGTAGTGACAGAAAATTTGCATCTCCTCCTATTCATGCCTTAATATGTCAAACTACAAACATTACATGCAATGTGAAATAGTGTATGGAGTAAAATTTACCTCGTTGAATTCACTATTTATCATTTGACTGTTTTATATGTTTTAATTATAATATAAATAAAATTATAAATAAAAGCAGCAGCTAGATTACTCGCTGGCAGGGTCTATGCTACTGTCGGTGATAATATCATTGTATGTAATGTATTTTCTACCGACCCCTTTAAATGGGGTATTTCCCTGCCGTGAGAAATGCGTTTGTAACGACGACCGCCATTCGTGTTTTATTTTTTAACTCTTTTTCTTTTTTTGTGTCTCTTCTCGAAACGGCCATTAAAATGACATATTACTCAT
>JAHZNE010007821.1:0-32777 GCA_027744055.1 Callyntrura sp. NNG-2020 | reverse complement strand
TGAAACGATATTTATTGTGTAGCGCAGCTCAAAATAGTACGGGAGACAAAAATTCAGACATATTTATCGAGTATATAAAAAGTTACACGATTTTTAAAACATGAATTTCCATGGGCTTATATCACTGGGCACAAAGTATCGAATCGGAGTTTATTATTTTACCCTAAGTTTTTGGACATGCTTGGAAATTTGGTTGTTTTAGTAATGTGCTTTAATAAAAGATGAAAGAAGAAATTATGGAGGGTCTACATATATATACCTACATTAAATAAAAATAATGAACTAAAACTGATACAAAATCAGTTTTGCCATTTTCTGGACAACAATAAAACTAAGAGATGACGCACACATTCCTGGTGTAAAATTTACATTTTTTATTTTACAGTTCCATGTGATGTGAAAGACTAATACAATGTATCTTGAGAACTATATCTCGAAATCCGTGCACTGATAGATTGTACCTAGTAGTAGTAGTATCCTTATAGATGATCTTATCTTGATTCCATTAAAAATAATAAACTGCCAAGTACCATCGTATGTATGAATATCTTTGTACAGAAGATAACACACAAGTACTTAGTACTAAATAAAAGTCAACATGCCACCGTTGAAATACTTGATACTGGTATGAAGCCTCGTCAGTTGTTGGTTCGTTATACTGGCAATAACCAAAATAAATGTGGTAGGTGATAGCAAAGTCATGTCAGAGGTTCAAATGCCATAGTAATTAATAGTTCATAAGATGTTTCGATGCTTTTCTCAAATGTGCAATTTAAACCTCACAAATAGCTGGTGTGTGGAGGAATTATTTCATTGAGTCACTGACTGAATAAAACGAGTGACATCGTGAAAACATTTAGCAACAGTCGGTCAATCACTCTTTACAAGTATGAACAGCGCCACATAATAGACAATAAATTAGACAATGCTTTTGTACTTGTGATCAATTCAACATATACATAACACATCACGTTCTTGGGTTCTTTTGACCCAAAATTAAACGGAAGTCTAATGTGATATGGTCATAGCTGTCCAAATTTCAATTGCCCTTTTATTTTAATGATGAATGACAAAATTCACAAAATAAAATCAAGTAAAAATTATTGATCATCTGCGGTGCGGTACTTTGTAATTGTAATCCTTTGATCGATGAATTACTGACTTTCGGTTATTTAATTTGTTATTTACCCCAGCGGTCGTGGACGATGGAGTTCTCTCGCAAAATTGAAAATTTTCTTTATACATATTTTTGTGTCATTTTGAACCTAAATTGGGGAGTATATTTCGTGCTCCGAGCATACATTTTTTAAATGAAACGTTTTGCAAGCTGATACGTGAATATTCGACGTTAGACTTCGTGATACATTCACTGTTGACAAAATGACACTATTTATCACTGATAGTTGAGTTGTGTTCTTTGAACTTTGCATGAATTATGTGTTCTAATTGGTAGGCAGAGGAACACCCATAAAACGGAATAAAACTATGATTAGAAACGCTTAAAATAAAAGTTGCCGACACAAGTTTTTTCTCATGCTGTTTTTCCATGGATGAAATTATTGAAGTGACACGACAAAAAACTGAAAACTGTGAGTTCAGTAAAATAATTTTATCACCATCTTGACTCTCGACATCTCATTTATTTTTCAACAAACTGTTTTATGAATTTCTGAGCTGAACTACATTGTCACTCACGATTAGTATATTGAACTCATTAAAATAAACTATTAATTCTGAATGTATGAATTAAGTTCATGGTTTCTCATACCTGCTTCATATATGTAGGACTAGCGCGTACCATAATGGTTTAGTGTTGTAATTATTCATTTTTATGTGCCAAAGTGGCATATGCACAACTGCCATGTTGACATGCATAATTGTAACCATTTTCAAAAACAGATATATTTTCCCCAAGTTATATACTCCATACTTTACACTTCACATTCTTACAGAAATTTATTCACACTAATATAAAGAATCATCATAAAGTAAAACAAAACGATATGAAATAAGTCGTACCAAAAGAGTAAAACGGTCACTTGTTGCAGTAATTCACTAAATTATATGTTTCCAAATAACTGCCGCCCCTTCCAGACGATAATATCTCGAATTTGTACACTGTTATCTTAGAAGTTTTATGTACAACGTATACAAGACGAAATTGTACGAAAATATTTATTGAACCATTATTTTGCCAACGCAGGTCAATGTTCGCGTTACGACTATGGACGCCGAGCTGGAGTTTGCCATCCAGCCGTCGACCACAGGCAAACAGCTCTTTGATCAAGTCGTCAAAACAATTGGACTGAGAGAAATATGGTTTTTTGGCCTCCAGTACGTAGACAGCAAAGGATACACCACTTGGCTGAAATTAAACAAAAAGGTAAGCTAATTATTATCTACCATTAATGTATTTTTACCACTATAACCGTTTCTTCAAAATTAGTTCTGTTAGTATTTGTGCTTGGAAAAATGTTAAATGTACCTACTACACACGTATGTATTTTCGTTGACACTTAATATTCAAATGACAGAAAAAATGGGAATATATGTATGCGATGAAAACTTTATTAATGTTGATGTAAAACTGATGCTATGTTATGCTGCTTTTTAACTTCTACTGCTGCTCTTTACTGGAACTCTTTTCCTGCAATTTTCTACTGTGGTGCTTTGGAATGGGCTTTAGGAAGAGGTGGAAAACTTTTCAGAGACGATTATACGAACAATTAAATGCAAAGGAGTTAGCGATCGGGTACTTTCAGTTTCAGCTGCCTTTATTATGCTTAACTCTTTAACGTAGCTTTTTAAAAGCTAGAGCTAATAATTTCTATTTATCTACGCGCCTCCGTTCTTCTCTACAGGGGACAGTAAATAATTCAATGAAATATTCTTGAACATCGACAATAGGCTTTTGGCTCCTAATTCAATGCCTTTGTATTGTGTTGTGTTGTGTGCTAGGGTGTGTCATAATCTTTAAAAGATGACAATGCTTCTAAATGCATTTTGGTTCAGTTTATTACGTAGAAGCGAGGCACTTCAATCAACCAATCTGAACTGGATTAGTTAAATATCCACTTCAGGTACTGAATTTTCACTTGTGGGTGTGAAATGTATTCCGTGTCGTATTTGTTGCTGAGTCACTGTTCTGTGTTTCACAAATCTTTTTTAGGCATAGATCGGAATGAACTAACTACATTTATATGCATTTTTCTATATTTGTGCGTGGGCATGAGTATAGTCTAATAGATATTTTTTATATGATTTCATCTAATAAATGGGTCTTCTTATGTTTCTGCATTATGTAAATAAACATTAAGTAGACGGTACTGCTTCTATATATGAATTATTTCTGGTATGTAACAAGTTGTGCAATTTTTACTATTTTGAAAATTATGTATTGTAGACTTATATGATTTTATTTACTTAATGATATCACTTTCGTCATTCGTTAGAATCCTTATTAATATTATTATTATTTATTTGACTTTCGTTTTGGTAGATTGGCTTTGAATGTGTTTATTTTGTGTTTTGAAAAGTAAAAAATTGAGCTCTAATCTGGTATTTTTGCCGCAGGTTTTAAGCCAAGACATTAAGAAGGAGACCCCTCTCCAGTTCCGCTTCCGCGCTAAGTTTTATCCAGAAGATGTGGCCGAAGAGCTCATTCAGGATATTACCACGGTATAATACAGCAGAAATAAAATTTAATATGTCCCCTATACCGTGCAGGAATTGTGGTCTAATATTGGTTGTACATATGCAATCTTTAATTTATATTTTTTTAGAGATTATTCTATCTTCAAGTTAAAAATGCAATTCTATCTGACGAAATTTACTGTCCACCTGAGACATCCGTTCTCCTTGCATCTTATGCTATGCAAGCAAAGTATGGAGATTTTAACAAGGAGCTCCATGGCAATCTCGCCAGTGACAGGATTTTACCTCAAAGGTACGTAAACACGAAAGTGAAGCTGTTTTTATAATTCCTACCAAAGTCTTTATGACCTGAGTAGCATGGTAACAATTAATAATAAATGAATGAATGATTTTATACGTAGCATGTATTGGAAAACCAGCAGCTCACTACGCAATATATGCTTGTTGTGCAATCATTTGTATGATTGTTCTCTAATGACTTTTCGATTGTGTAAAATTTTTACAGGGAAAAATTGCAACGAGAGATTGCTGCACGTGAGCAGGCTGAAAGAAAACAACAAGAATACGAGGATCGGCTTAGAGCCATGCAAGAAGAAATGGAAAGAAGACAGCGTGAATTATTGGAAGCCCAGGACACAATTCGTCGATTAGAAGAGCAATTGAAAAAACTACAGGAGGCTAAAGAGGATCTTGAGCAACGCCAGAATGAACTTCAAGAAATGATGGAGCGTTTGGAAGCCAGTAAAGAGCTTGAATTGGCAGAACGACAGAAGCTTGAGGATGAAATCAGGTAACATACATAAATACAAATTACAACTGCTAAATTGCCATTGGAGATGTGCGCGCTACCGTATTATGAAAAAATAAATTTTCTTAGAACGAAACAAGATGAAGTGCAACGAATCCAAGAAGAGGTGCAAGCCAAGGATGAGGAAACTCGACGTCTCCAGGATGAAGTGATTGAAGCTAGACGGCGCCAAGAGGAGGTAGCAAATGCCTTGGTAAATGCCACTACTACCCCTGCACACCATCATTTGAGGGACATGGACGATGACGATGAGCATGTGCCAAACGGACACTCCCATGAGCTCGATAATGGAGAATTTCAACATGAGGACCCAGTAGAAGGAAGAACAACTCAAGCAGAGAAGAATGAACGTCTGCAAAATCAACTGAGGGTATTAAGATTTGTTTAAATGCCAATACTACCACAAACACAATTTATTAGTATGTTCTATATGACTGATCAAGCGAATTTTAATTTGTCATTAGATGCTTAAACAAGACCTAGCAGAGTCCAAAGATGAGACAAAGGAGACCACGTTGGACAAGATTCACAAAGAGAACGTGAAGCAAGGACGTGATAAGTACAAGACGCTGCGGGAAATTCGCAAAGGGAATACCAAACGACGAGTGGATCAGTTTGAGAATATGTAATTTACTTGTAATTGTAATAGTAGATCCCATATTAATCTTCCCCGTGTAGAACTTCGTATATTACATATACATATTTTATTCACTACTTTATCATTTAGTGCTTAGTGCATAATATCGTTTCAGAAAATGTATGTAAATATGAACATTCATATTATATACACAGTACTATAAATAATTTACAATTAAGTGCACATCTTTCCAAACAATCAATTAAATCAACACACAGTACATAAACCATGAACGTTACATAATATTAATCATAATCAACTTATAGGTACTGTTGTTAATGTTTCTTGTTTTTGTTTCTCAGTAAATGATGAAGAAACAAATTAGCTTTTATTTAAAAAGTTTCATCATCACCACGCATAATCCATGGTTTATGTAATTTAGAAAATACTTTGAGTACTTTGAAATTCACCGAGTGATTTACTGAATCAATATCTTCTACTCTAATGTTACAATTATATATATTCGTTATATTCATGAACTGTTACTCTTACTGTTTGTTATTACGTGTGTAATTAAATAATGGCCTAGTAATTTTGAATGAAGAGAGAGATGCTGCTGCATAAGTCCTTTGGTATTTAAGTTAGCCTAAACACGATCCGGCTGTTGTGCAGTTATCAATGTTGTTGTGTTTATAAATCCATTTAACTTTCAATTTAAATTTAACCAGAATATTACAGTTTTTGGATATGTACGGTTATTCTTATAAAAATCATGCCATTCTTGTAATTAAAACATGTAGAATATAGTTTAATAGACTTCATTATTGTTTGCATGAATGTTTTGTTGGTGATGATATTAACATTCCATAAAATGAATCAGTTATTTTCAAAATACAATCCTGGTGAAACAAAAGAGTAATTATGTGAAAGTGAGCAACATGGGACCATCACTTGAGTTTATTTTCAACAAAAGAATAAGTACACGGAATTTTTTTTTCAGATGGAATAAATGGAAACGGGTTGTTTGGGTGAATGGCGATGATCAAAATGTTAGAATGTCATACGTAAAATCATTATTAGCGGTATGTCAAAAAAATTGTTAAACTGTATGTGCGAAATGTCACTGAAATGTGCTATGTACGTAGAACATAGGAAAGATATAAAGTATATACGTATATTATATTATTCATCATCTTGTATGTATTAACACGTAAGGTTCTTTTTCTTCATCCTCTTGCATTTTTACAATAATTGATTGAATGCGTTTCAAGTAAAAATTTGATTTAATTGGTCCAGAGTTTGTTCTGAAAAAAATTAGTTTGCTATCATGTATTATTATGTTACAGTTGAGGTGTTAAAAGAGTTCCACTTCGGGCTAAATATTATGTATTGTATTCTATTTATAATGAACTTGAAAGCAAAGGATTTATATTCAAATACGTCGCAAGGTGGAATAAAATTTATAACAAAGATTATAAACATTTTCGCTCCAAGAATAATTCTTTTATTTCCAATAAATAACAATGAGGTAAATCACAAAAAATGGCGAAGAAATTTTTAGTCTTCGAAAATGGGTTTATTAGGCTCTTTGATTGGGTCGTTCTTAGGCCACACTGGCACGGATTCTTCGTCGAGAAGATTCAGACTCAGAGTTTCTCTGAATCGAAATCTCCTCTGTATCGTATTCGCTGCTCTCAGCTAATTTAGCCAATAGTCGTCGTGAGTTTCGATAAACGGTAGGATCGTACAGAACGTCGAATCCACCCAGAGCTGCAGCATCCAAAAATCTATTTCCTATTAGAAATCTTCGCCTCCACTCTGGGCTGTTGTGGAGAGGACAATTTTCCGAACAGACCAGATGTTGTTTAGGATAATTTACGTAGTACCGCTCATCCAAAGTTTTTCCATGCAGTACGTTGCAATTGTCCAAACAAAGCGTCCTTTTTGTAAGAGAAGTGGTGTTCAAAATCTCTTGCGAAGCCGATAGTGCTCGAAGAAGTGAGTGATTGAGAGCAGAGCAGAGGACTGTTGATCGCATAAGACAATCGTCTGAAGCGTAACAGGAAGCAATATCCTCAGCTCTAGCCCGTCTGGTGCGGGCAGCGAGTGATGCGGCCAGCGATGACTCTTGTTCCAGCACCGACCGTGATACCGATTGTTCTCTGGCCATAGACTGAGCTCTAGAAACAGATTGTGCCCTGGACACCGACTGAGCTCTAGAAACGGATTCAGCTCTGGACACCGACTGAGCTCTCGAAACAGATTCAGCCCTGGAGACCGACTGAGCTCTAGACATAGAAGTGGCCCTAGACATTGACCGAGCTCTAGATACATCACTGGCATACTGTGCTGAAGAGGACATTGATGATTCCATTGCATATGATGACGTAGCTTGTTCTGACGACGCCCTACTAGCCCTAGATCGGAATCCGATCCCATAACCGTAAAATGGCTCATTTGTCCAACTGGCAAGAAAATACTTTTTAGTAAAATTTCTAACTGACATTTTTATTTTAGAAAATCATATCACACACCGTTCTATAAAGCTCATTGCTCTAGGGGGGCTACCGGCGCGGCGTCTTCTTTCTAAGCGTGCCATTCTTGATTCCAAATGCATCTCCGATGATGATGAAAGGGCTCTAGAAGTCGAGATGTAACGTACCAGTGGACGGTAATATGACTCGCTATACTAAATTAATGAAAGATAAAGAATGTTTTCAGCAAATCGTACAGCCACATTTATAATATGCCAGTTTGAATTTAGAACACATAAAACGAATTGTAATATTTGTAATTACCTCAAAATTATATTCGTAAGTACGCACACGGGGACGAGCCCAGTGGGTAAACAGGGATGCCTTTTTCTTCGTTGCCATGTCAGCCATATTTCTGCTTTAATTGATAAAAATTGATTTTCGATCAAGAAATAGTTTGGAATGACAATTTTGATTCATGGAATTAATAGAACGATACAAGATTACCTGTTGCAGTTGTGGGGTGATGTGAGCAGGACTATACGAAGTAAAAGTGAGCGTAGAGATCAAACAAACTGAAACGATTCTTGGAAAGGAGGAACGAGAAAAAAGCAATTTTGCCGAAGGAGGACAAACAGGAGGGACGACTAAGAATAGATTTCTAAAGGATATATTATGTCAGCGAGCTGCCCGTTTAAACACGTAATAAAAGTTTCTAACATCATATCCCTCCTTCATGCTCCACATATGGGTAATGGGTATTATATGCATGTGATCTGTGATGGGAAGAATAGATACATTAAGCAGATAAGAATGCCGGTGTTATGTAGGCCATGAATTCCCGAACATCCCTCCAAACTCCTTCACTCCATTGTATTTGCTATTTAGTCGTTGTAATTTGGCGAGGAGCAATAAAAGAGAATGGGAACTTGGTTAATGTGACACGTCTAGGCCAGGGTTACGTAGCTTCAGTATCGGCTGAGTAAAAGTTATTTGGTTTACACGAAGCAAGTGACGAAAATTGATCGCACTGGTTCTGAAAAACTAAATCTTCATGGGACGATGCGGTGCGCTGTCGCTTTCTATTTTCTTTTTCGAACTTTATCAACGCATGCATCACGCCTGAAACAAGATGTACGAGAAGACGTGTGGAATGAGAGCAGAATCAAGTCGTTAAAAGTAAAAGGAGAAAGAAACAAAATTAGTAACAAAAATACAAATGATGCATGCGATATTAGCGTCACGAGCAAGTAGGTATCGCAGTAGTTGATGGATCCAATTCTACAGTACTTCTGCATGACTCATGGTAATAATTTGCTCAATTTAATTTCTTTCTTGTGTTGATTTTGACAAAAATACCAGATTGTGTTAGCATGTTTCCTTTCAATCCTTTCACTTTGGTTTTTACTTGATTATGTTATTATTTTGTGGACTCGCAGTAATAAACACCATAAAATGTGTTAAATTTAATGGAGATGGGGTGACAAGGAATTACATGCTTAAATCATTTTATCACGCCAGTTAAACCAAGTTGTCGTTTCCCACATACTTTTGTAAAACGACGGAAAATGAAGAATTAGTTCTGAAATAAGACATTTGGTAAGTTTTAAGAAAACGGATGCGATATGCATTTTTTGTTTTAAATTTTTAAAAGTGGGCATGTTTTGTGATACGAATCCTCAAAACACATGCGTAGATACTATGTCTAAAACGTGGCAATAACAGAATTCAGACAGTCTACATTTGAATTTCGGTGACGAATTAAGGGGTTTCTAGAGATAAAGATGAAACAAGAATAATAACAAAATATATGAAATAAATGGAAAAGAAAACTGCAATTATTAACCATGCATGAAAGAATGTCTCACTACTCACCACATCCACATCCCCTTTCATTTTATCACATGTATGTTTACACGTGGCCTTGAAATGGTGCATTCAGTCATCGCATGGCATCAAGTGTTTTTACATTCACGATTTCTTCCCTCCCACTCTATTTCCCGTTTCTCGGCTGATGTTAATACTAATTGATGACATAAGCGTACAACATATGTCAAGGTAGTACACTTATGTAGTTATGCATGCATTAAATTAGATTGATGCGCCATGTTTGAGAAAACAAAAACAAGCAAGGCACAACGAAACTTCTAAAAGTGAATCCTTAAAAAAGTTCCATCTCTCCCTATTATATTGCTCTTATACTATTATTCCAACCCGACTATTCCCGCATTACATGTCAAGGTTATTGTGCATTGACTCGTTTAATTATATATATGTACAGTAATCTATAACATTTACATATATTAAACATCATTATGGAGATCATGTAAATACTGGAATAAGTCATACTACATGAACATACGAACATTTATACATAACAACTGTAAGTATGTACAAATTTTGTAAGAATATAAGAAAATATGAGGTTGATAATAATATTGTCGAGCTTTGCTCACTGCATGTACAACTAATCAGGCTAAATGTTGTTTTAATTGTATTTCATTGTGTACGCCTTAACTCAATTTAGTTGTTGAAAAGTTGTTGAAACATTTTCATTTACTTGCTATCACTGTTGTCAACTGTTGACTTTGCAAGTAAGTATGCATGCATATTCCATACTACATGTACACGTATATTGGTAATAGGTACTTGATATTTATTTTGGTTTAGTATTCTGAGAAAATGAAAAATGAGCTTGGGTTTACAAAGTTTGTTCGGAATTTGGGAAATTGAATGTTGAGTGAGAAGCTGAAGAAAGGAATATATGGTTGGTATCGCGACGGGTGATATGCACTAAATATAAACATAGGCTTGCTTGCACTGTCTCCTGGGTATTGAAGCAGATTAAGTATATATGAGGTAAGGACGAGGACGACACGAAATTGAACAAACCAGTTCACGTTTAAAGCTGTATAAGTTGTAGGTGAGCAAAGAATTAGGCAGAAAACAATCCCCCCGTTCAAGCTATTCATGCATTGTCAACACTTAACAAGTGTTCATATGGTAAATATATAAAGATTCAAGATTAATGGATAATATCAATAAGTACACGCTAAATATTGTTTTGTGAATTTAAAAAATATCAATATTTTATTCATATTAACCATTCATATTAGCCATATTTCCATATATCAATATTATTGTCAAGATGAAGTTTGCCACTTAACTCCACCATAAAGTACTCAAACCAAACACACCGAACGATCACTAAGGCCATGACTCGGGACTCATATCAAGGAAATATATCTTGACTCTGACTTCAGTACAAATTGCATTTAACATTTCCAATAATGTTGAATGTTCATATGTACAATATCGGAATAGATGAACACCATTTTTACTGCAAGACCAGGCATAAATGCAACGATGCCTATTATAATGTAAGGTATAATCGAGCAATTCGAATTCTACAGTTATGTGTAACATTGAATATGTAATGTTTGTACTTTGTACTTTGTACTAATTGCAATGCTTAAAAGTTTTATGGAAGTAGGTACGAGGAAGATGTGCATGTATTAGGTGGCTTCTAAAAGAACAAGGCAGTAGACCTAAATCACATGTACGCGTCATTATTGTCTTTAAAAGGTAGCCTTTTATCTTTTAAACTAACTCAAGTATTGCATGAACAATCTACACAACAGCCCAGCAACGTTTCTTATTCTTGGGCAAATGACAATATCTTCTCAAAATGAAATCGAACTACTCATAAAACTCATAACAAAGTGAGCTTATATTATAGCTTGGTGATGGTACATTTCAAACATTCTAACATATATCCATCCTCTTTAAGACATCCTCAATAAAAGGCTCGATGTTGTGAGAGACTGAAGAAGGAGAAACGGAGATAAATACGAAATGCAAAAATATATGAAATGAAAAATGTGAATAAAGGAACATTCATGAATCCATATAGTTGCAGGTTGCAGCTGCAGTGCAGCAGCGATGTTGGTAGAGTATGCAAGTACAACACATCATACCAGTTGACCCTAAAGAAAGGATAAATGAGTAGCAAAGTATTTCTTTTCTACATTTCTTCGTACATTTGTTTTACTGGTCGAAAAAGTAATTTTCCAAATCGTGCGTGAGTTATTATAGGACGAGCACAGAGCGCAACACGTTTTGTCCCATTCCATATAATAGAGCTAGCTGGAAGAGTTGATTTGTGGTAGGCATACAGTACAGGCACGAATATTTGGTTGGGGTTTCTTCATAGATAATTTGGCTGATGTGCCCGCCTTTTGTCTGGATTGAGTAAGGTCAAACTCAAACTAGAATAGAATTGTTTCAGCCAACACGACACGCGTACGTGCGTAGGTTACTTGTATTCGTGTAAGCAAACTCGAATGCCATTCATCAAAGACAATGACTTGACTTTAGTGAGTGGTACAGTATACTGTGGTTTCGAGTTTTGCTGTTTTAATTAACTTGTGTGTAAAGTTGGGTGTATAAATTTAAGTGCATCAAATATAAAATCATCAAAAGTCAGGGCAAAAGAAATATTTAACCTATGTCGGGGCAACGCAAGACGGTGATGCGTGAACAGTGATTGATAACGGTGACTAAAAAGTGACTGAAAAACAATTTTGACGCTTGCTTACTACACTGCTCTCATGTGTATAAGTTATTAAGTTACTGAAGTGTGGTTGTGGCTATTAAGTTATTTAAATTTATTATTGTTCTCGTTCATTATTTGTTATTGGTTAAAAAGTAAAACAACATATTATAGCGTTTATTGACAACAGAATGAAGACAACGACGATGACGAAACAAGTGAGGATGCCTTCTTGCAGAAATGGTTTTGTGTGAAGAGAAGGAGTAAAGTTTAAAGTAAGATCTTCACTATTAAAGCATTCATAATTTTTATCTGAATTTTGATAATTAAACGCGTAAATGCCTTCGAGTAGTAAGAGTCGAGTCGAAAAAAATGCTAATAGTCAATTGTATTCGATCAATATTTTATTTTAAATGCATGCCATATTGCCATATATCAATATTATTGTCAAGATGAAGTTTAAACGAATAAACTGGTGCAACAATGAAATGAAGGTTTACGAAGTTTAAATTAAAATTGACCACCGCCGGGGTGACATTGTGGGTCAATCATGGATTAAATATTTCATGCATAATTAATTACTCATTGATGAAAACAGAATTACCAACCCCAGTTAATTTTGCCAGCATTTCATAGCTTCCCAAGATGTATCCATACTAATTTTCAGCAATAGTTGTAACGCTAAATTTTAAAATTGAATCCCAGGGGCACGGGAAAGTAGGACCACAAGAAAGCCATCTGAAATAGTTATTGATTGATGAAAACAGTATTTCAATATACGTTTTCCTTCACGAGTAATTAATAAAACAATATTTTACTGTTTTACTCTCTGTGCGTCGCAGGGGTCAACGTATTCCGGTGATTCTTTATATAACTTTATAGTTCGTTAAAATGTAAGAGGTAACTGTACACTGTACACCAATTTTGAGGTACTGTTTTTATGTTAAATTTAAATGTTAAACCCCAAGGGAACCTCAGGGGCTCATCTTCGAATGGTCAATGGAGCATGGTGAATGATTCGTAAAAACAAAATTATATAATTCACATTCGTATATTTCGTGCTCACTGCCGGACGGACGAACAGACTGCTCAAAATGTAATGTAGTGTACACATAATAAAGGTTATACCGCGTAAACCTTAATAATTGAGTGCTACCACCTATTATATGACTCCTATGAGGTCTTGTCTGATTTGAGGATATTGTATTGTATTGTATTGTAAGTGCAAGTAAGGATATAGTTTTTAGCTAAACGTTGCGTATTTAATAGTCTCTACCTTAATTGTTTTTCTGATTTAGATCTACAAACTATTGACTGGGTTTGCTAAAAACCGTGTACATTTTTTGGAACTATCCATATTCCTGTTATGTATTCTGTACCAGAAAAGTGACGGACCCTTTTTCAGAAATAAATTTGGCCACACTAGAAGATGGACGACAAAGTAGACCAGAGTACCAAAATTGTACAACCAGTACGCAACGGAAAAAAGCATCCACTTCCTCCAAAACAACGATCTCCTTCCCTCATGGAATTGAAACTATCTTCAGTTCCTGTAAATTTTGATTGCTCAACATCTGATGACGACAATACGTCAATTCGACGTTCATCTTCTAGACAGACTAAAAAGCAGAAGCGAGCTCAGAAACAAAATGAAGTGAAAGAAGACAGGCAAATTTTGAAGGAAATGAGGGACCCTATTCCGTCAACATCCGGGCCATTAGTAAGAGAGCAAGAGAGAATAAAACGGATGTTTCCAAAACGGTTCCATCCTTCCTTACCATCAGGTAATATACAAAGCTCCAATAATCCTGTGAAAGCCTCTCAAACTTCAAAGAAGTTGTCCATTACTAAAAAAGCCATCATCCTGAATAATGGCACCACAGGCAACGCAGCAGGAATCATGCCCAATAAGGACGAAATCGGTAAAAGTAAAATTATACGAAAACCAATTAGACGGAGCTCAAGACACAAAGTAATAAGCCACGAAACGGGCAATACCGAGGGAAAAGAAGAAAAGACAAATTTGGAGGAATGTAACCTTGTAGAATGTAACGAAATAATTGAATCTTCGACAGTTAGGGGAATTGCTCATGACAGTCCAGCAGAATCGTATCTTCCAACAATGTCTGTATCAAGTAATCATTCCACAGCTAAAATTCTAACCGAAAAAATACAGCGGCTGCCTAAAAGATTTGTGCCCCCAGGTGGGATAGACTCACCTCCTCCAACCTTAAGTCGCATTAGGCCACTTGAATTTCTAAAAGATACAATTAATGAGAATGAAGAGCCACCGGAACTTTCACCGATGTTTACAGGAGGCACTGAAATTACAGTATCTTTTACTAATTCAAAAGGAAATACACCTAAAAGAGTTGGAAGAATACAAGATACGGCAGAGGAGCCTGCTCGGAAACGGTTGGCAGCAACGAGACCTCCTCGTTACAAGCATGGAGAAAGTTCAAATACTGATCAGAGCAGCAGAGAAGCAGTCCACCAAGGACCGAGGTTACGAAATCGTGCTCCAAAAGTTGTTTAAAGAAATCCCAGAACTTTAATTACTTTACTTGAGTGTGATTAGGCATCTAATAACTAATAATCCTATTTTATATTTTTTCTACCAACCAACTATTTGAACCAAAGTACTGTTTCACCATTATGTAAGATTTATTATTTGTACATTCCGTTGTATCTTTGTGATGTTATTTGGAAACATTATTTCGATTTCTGCCTTCTAAACTTGGTAAGATACTGTAATGCAATATGCAATGCATAATACAACAACGTAAGAATTCATAGTTTTGGGGAATCCTTAATCTGTAGTCGCAATTTGCCCAACCGAAATTAAAAGCTAATATCGTGTTTATTTTGACATACATTTTAGCATTCACAATTAGATTTTACAGATGACAATAAATATTTTTAAAGCCGTAGGTTGAAATTCTTACAGTGTAAAAGCGTCCATATCGGGATTTCAGTCCCAATTTCAACAAATCAGGCATGACTAGAGGGATACTTTTAGTGCTTTGTCCTCAGCGGTCTGTCAAGTGCTAAGATTTTTTTAAAGTTTGCTTCTCACTACAAATTTCCACGTAAAGTTATAATTTTGTTGATGTGATGAAATAAAACAGAAAACTTGTCAAAACGTATAATAGCATCAATTTTATTTCACTTTCATATCTCTTACAAAGCTGATGCAATACAGGCAACTAGCCCAACTAAAGAAACCAATGAATGACGCATTATTTTCTTGTTCTTCTAAACTTTCACCGCATATGAGCTTATGTAAATGCTAAATTTTAAGATAAAAGTGGAAACTGGCAAAATCTATAACACATACATATTAAAAAACCAAAAAATATCTATGAATTCAAAATAAATTCACCTGGAGTTTGAAGGGCGTTTTACTTATCTTGACATTCTTAACAGTATCCTATATTCTATTCGATTCAATATGGTTCACCATTTTATTGGCGTCTACAATTTTCCAATCATCCAGCTATTATTCATATTTTCCTTATTGATGTTGGTCTCACAATCAGTACGAATCGAAATTGGCTTACCAATTCACGCCTTAGCTAGGCCTATCACTGCACATGCTACTCTTGCACCAGCATTGCCTGTAGTCTTTGACAACTCATGGCCTCCTTTGCCCAAGTCATCAGGGTCAGCATGAACCTGTTAAAGCACATGAACATTGCTTACCAAATGAAACAAGAGTTGAAATGAACTAAGCACAATATTTTTGTTACTTACAACCAAAGTTCGACCAATGATGGAATTGGTGCCAGTAAGAGAAATCTGACAATCTTTTATATCAACTTTTGCTACACCATCGCCTCCAGCGGTAACATTTCCCAAGTCTCCTACATGGCGCACCGAATCACCAGGGCCACCATGTTCACTGTTTGTTGGATTGAAATGTGGTCCAGCACTAGTACAACCATCAGTGGTATCGCCAAATTGGTGAACATGAAATCCATGGCTGTCAAAAAAAAAAGGTTTGATTATAATACTAGTTCACAATGGGAGTGACGCGGGCAAGCATAAATACATAAATCTCACATATTTTGAATAAATAAAACTTACGCTCCTGCGCCAAGACCTTTAATTTCTCCCTTGACAGAAACTGCGCCACCATTTGCCTGTAAACATTTTTTAAAAATCACTGAAAATCGACGGCATTATACCAACTCAACCATCATATTAACCAACCAGCCAACCAACTCATTATACTCAACCTCGCGGTTGGATACCATATTGCTTTAGTTACCGAGGACTTCAATGGATTTTTTATGCTTATCGTCGTGTCATGGGGCATGGAGGTATGATTTAAGGTAGAAGAGTAGCATACTCGCGGTGTATACAACTAAATAGTTAACAATAAAGCCAGTCACTTACGTTCGAAATGAACTGTGCTAAGCATTCACATGTCAACGACATCAATAATAAATAAGCATTGCTGCAAATCGTTTCGTTGCTACGTTTTGTTCATGACCCTCTAATGAAAATCAACAGAGACCTGCATTTTGGAAAAGTTTGTCCCCTTTGTTCCCAATCAATAATACACCCCAACCCACCCGATTGTTGTTGTTACGCCCATGGCACGTGGACTACTTGGATCGTTAGAAGAAGAAAATGACACAAGCCACCTCGAAAATTGGCCCTTTTTCCTATCTGTGTTTATATATCTATAGTATTTATGTCGATTATATAAACATGTTTGCATTATCATGATTCATTGCATCCCTAATCCCTGCAAACACACAATACATTCACAGCATACAATATAACGAAAAAATAGTTACTAACTTACAGCTTGTTCAAAGAAAATGGTCCCATTAACTTTATCTCCTTTCAAAACAGCTACTGCCTTGGATGCCATGTTATCTTCGACTGACGCAAAATTTCCCTGAAAGTGTGCAAACATAAAGTAATTACAAATATTAATGGATAATAAAGAAGTATATATACACGCGGAAAGATCAAGTCAAACATTAACATTTGGTATTCTTATATTTCACTAGCGAAAATGAAGCCGCACTGGCATTTGACACAGAGCCACTTGTAAAAAAAATTGTATGGAATGGAAACAGACTAATGTTTATGTATTTAAATACAATTTTTGATTTGCTCTGTGTCAAATGCCAGTGAGTGCGGTTTCATTTTTCCGAGGAAAATAGCAGTCACCACACCAATCAAATTGCAGTATAAATCAGTCAGTAACCAATTTACAAGTTAGGACATCAAAAAGTATTGTTAAAAGACATCAAACGTTATTACAGGGATAAAATTAAAAATTATACACCGGCAATTGGGTGTCCTGTACTACACACCGGCAACTGTGACCTTCAATTAAGTGGAATCAGCACTATTTACTTTACTTATCAATGTCTGAATGTTGAATGTTAATTTTAATTCGAATAATATAAATAAATCTTATTTTCGATGAACGAAAACATGAAAATAAGACATGCACGCACGCCCACCCATCAATGCAAATGGGACGGCTGCAGTTAAAAGTGTATTTTAACATTTTATTCAGAAAGTCCATGGTCCATTATATTGTTAAATTTGTTGTTTAACTTGAAAAAATGTTGGAATGTTTTAAATATGTAGTTTGTAAAGATATGAACTTACAAAATACGACGAAAAAGAGAAAACGCAAAGAATGCTACAAATTCACCAAAAGAATAAGAATAAGTTTAGGTGTTAGGAGACTCCTTGAAAACTTTCAAGTGCACGCACAAATGCAATTACCACACTGACAAGACAAGGCAACAGTTCGCTGGAAAAAAGTACAAACAAAAACCAAGATAAAAATCAACCACCTATCTGTCCATTCTACTTTCAGCTTACCATATAATTACACTGCACGGCCACTAACTTACGGGCTCAATGAAGCAATTAAATCAAAATTTTTAAACGAGCGAGAGTACAGCTAAATCTTTTCTTCCACCGTATGTAATGTGTAGTGTGAATACTGAATTGTAGATAATGGCAATTTTGAGTACTTCTGGGTATTTTGAGTAAATTTGTTCTGGAAAAGCCGATTCTCCACTATTCTCCAGTACCTCTTTACTTGTATCGAATGTTAATGGTGTATTCGTTCCGTGTATAAAACATGTTTCGCAATTCTTTTACATAAAAAATATTACTACATCCCATGCATATGACTTGACTGCACACATGTTGTGTTATGCCGTGCGGTAATAGGTTCCACGGGACGGGACAGAACAGCCATCTCCACAGTCTACACCTCACCGGACGGACAAAAAATATAAAACTTTTTTACTTTGTCAATACGCACACACTTCTCTTTTCTGTATGTGTTCTTTCATGTTTGTGATTTCAGATACGAATACGACTATATATAAAGTATCAACTAACAAGGCTATGAACTACTTGATGTAAGTATTTCAAAGTTGTGTTGTGTGATGGATAGTGAAAATAGAAGACGTTATAATGAGAATGATGGGATGTGAAAATTTAAAGAAGTATCTTAAATTGTATCCATGTTTGAAGCAGATTGGACGGATTGGGATGGGATTGCGAAGCTCTGGTGAGAAAACTGAAGGTGGAACAGAAAATTTGTAACGTGAGAAGTGAGGTAGGATTGAATGTAGCAACCAAACGTATGCAATGGACACTGATAGTGTCCTTGAAAAGTACGAGAGGTTAAAATAAATCTATAGAATAACTAACACAGACACAGCATAACACACTGGCTTACATTTTACTTTTACAGAATTAACATTTTCAATGACATTTTAGTAGGAGGAAATCAGGCAATGCAGTTGTCTCTAGATTTTCATTTAATTAGATAATTTTTGCTGATGTATTGTATTGTAATACATGAATTGTATTGGAAATTTGCAAAGATAGTTTCCTACTAACACGCATTTCTTCTCTATTTTTTCCATGGAAAGCCTTTGAAATTTGACTACTCCTGCCGTTATCCTACTACGGGCAACATGATCTAGGACCCAATGACGGGCTAAATTGACATTTTCAAGCAGTCACTGTTGGTTACTCATACATGGATAAATTTTTGTAGAAGAGTTCGTTTAGTTTCCATGTAGTGTGTACTACTGACACGTAATTGGCTTTGGATATGACAGTACAACTACAAAAGAAATTTTATTGTACTACGGGAAACAGAATTTCACGCGAAATTCATAAATCGTGTATTCATGATTGAGCTGCAACTTGCAACAGCATGTTTGTTCTATTTTCGAATTTCGATCCCTTCTAATGACTAGCCTAGGCGAGACTAAATTATGTTTGCACCACACACTTGATTTTATTATGTATATGATGTACGTTTTAAACTTTGCGGTATTTGTAGTCTATATGACCTAGATGACCTTTAGAAGCACTATCTGATCGACTGTTCCAGAGGCTCCGAAACAAACGTGTGGTTCACAATTAGATGTGACCCCGAAAATAGTATCAAATTAATTACGTTCCGTCCTTGAGATAGGTTGGATAGACGCGGACAGACTTTTTGTTCTTTAATTAATGTTTATTTAATATGTAAATCCATTTTGGTTCGATCATCCAGCCATTCCAACAACTTAAGTTACTGCTATCCGCATAAAAAACTTTTTTCGTTGAATGTATAGTCGACGACTTTATTCAGCAGACTGAAACTTTGATTTTTATTCTCACTCGTACGTACCCTATTCGTATATACGGCTACGCAGTTTTAAAATGGCGAATTCATAGCTCATAGTTTTGAATTTAAGAAAATCATGCAAGGTTGCAATCTCTTGTCACTGTCGCAGAAGTTGTTTCATAAGGTTCAATAAACGATATGACGTTGACGTGACGGGGCACATGAGAAACATTGTAGATTCTTTTTGTATTTATATCCTGTTTTTAATTAGTTTTTTCCAGTGTTTTAACACGACGGAGCCAAGCCAAACGTAAATATCTTTTGCTTCTCACAGCATTCTTCATATCATATCAAATGATGCGGCAAATGGCAATGCCACCAGTACGGCGAATCTAAACTTCAGTAACTAAGGAAAAGTAATATTTCTATAAATGATCTGAATTCTTCGAATCGCTTTTTACAATGACCAGACACGAAGGACAAGACACAATGATAATGATGCCGATGACCAACATTCTTAGATACTACAACAATAATGACAGCGATTTTGCTGTTAGCTTACAGTTACAGTCTAATGATCATGATATGTTAGCCGGAATTAGGCTAGGGTCTTAGGTCTAGTGAATTTTCAAACTTGAATAGAGATGTATTATATAACATAATTTGTGTATAAACTTTGTCGGTGACATTTTAAACAACAATAAATTGGCCTAAAATACGCAACATAACGTAGTTTTGATTCAGTGCGGCGTGAGGAGTGTCATGTCATTGACATGTAAGGATGACCGATTCGATTCCTTTTTATTCATTTGGCGTTTATGGACTCAAAGCCAAACCAAACGCCAAAAATATCAAATAATATCGTAAGCAGTACATACACAATAATAATACACCCCATATATGCATTCGATAAATATAATTTTGCAGTACTCCTAGCCAACATAGTTTTTTTTACCGTAGTTGCGATTTCCTTTCTATTCTCCCTTCTCATAACGTCGTTTCGTGTTATTTGCGCTGCTAAGCGAAGATTTTCTCTTTAAATTTCAACTACTTTATTAGTCGTCACAGTCTGTGTGAGTAAACTTATGATATTTTGGTTTAGTTCGACCGTATCACAAATCGCAATAGCATTGGTAATATAGTCTAGTGAAAAGGACATTGTGACTGTGACCATGATGATGCGATGGTGAAGGATGTAATGTAAACTTGGTACTAATAATTTTTTTATTTACTGTACGACCAGCACCATTTTTTGACTGTCTATATTACAATTACAATTACAACTACCATGATGATTTCACAATGCCACACTTAGAATTATGTTACAAGCACTATGCAACTATAAACACCGTATATACAATGCTATCCCACCGGTTTTTACACATTAATTTAATTTCCTATCATTCGTAGCATAGGAAATTAAAAAATTAATGTGTAAAAGCCTTGGCTGTCCCTTTGTAATGATTCGAAAACGCCGATCATTAAAACGCAACGGTTTGATGTAATATGTTATTTAAAACAATATCCATCTTCCCCGCAATTCCTAGAGTTTAAGCCAAATGTGTTATGTTGTGTTATGGGAACCTTCCCCCCTATGCTAGTGCTTTAATGGATGAATTTTACTTTAGTTCTTTCGTTTGATTTTTCTTTGTAAACCCAATCATGTGAAATGTAAAATAAATATATTATTTTCAGCCAAATCATGATATTTTAACATAATATTGCATTGCAAACCTCTCTATCAGATCTATCAGGATCAGGACTTTTGGTCCTCAAAAAGTTTGGAGATGGATTGTTACTCCCAACGGAAAACAATAGAGAACTCTTTAGGTCACATTTTCATATGACGCTAACAAACCACAAGCATGCAAACAAGTTACATGTAAAATAATTATTAATATGATGTAAATGAAGGTTATTTCGATCACGACCTAAAATGTGTCTCTCTGTGTCATGTGTATGAAAATTGAGCTCTATCGAACCGGTAGTTAACAAGTAATACAATATTCTGCTATATATGCTTAATGAAGTCGGTTCCTGAGGAATCTTTTCAAAGCCCCTATTTAAAATGTTTGGGGAAGTTTTCGTAGTCATAGAAGTTCAACGACTTGACGACGAGAAACTAGATTCGAAGGTAAGGAATCATTCTTTTAAATGTGGTTTCCGTTTGGAATTAGCCGAAGTAACCATATAACCAGTAATCGTGTTGGACATCAAAAATTTTGACAAAGACATGATATTGTCCGTTTTCATGTTTAAGAGACCTTGGGTCAACCAATCATCTGACGGAAGCGTCGCTTGAGCTTGTGACATGATCATGATCATTGATCACAAACTAAAATTAAGACGAAAAGCAGGAAAACTAAAAATTCAAAGAAAATCATCGTGGTTGTCATTTGTCATAAAGCTGCTTCGGTCACTAAACATTATTTGAACTAATTTGGATTAGGTTTAAAGTTTGACGGTTTCGGTGACTAATGAACCCAATAATTTAATGATTATATAATGCCATATATATGCTCTTTTTGATTATCATTTTAAAATCATTCTTATCTTATCCGTCGTACATTATAGGCAGGATAGCTAAGCTGAGCTAGCTGAGCTGATCATGAAATGTATACTGTACATTACATTATCAATTGTTGAAGTTGTATATGTAAACGAAGTAAGTAGTAAGTACTACACTACAGCACAAGTAAAAACACAGCTCTATGCACGGCACAGCGGAATAACATGAGGATTGAGGATGATGTTCAGTTTGGGTATTGCTACGTAGCGTACCGAGTCCGAGGTTTTCATGTTCATGTTTCATTAGCACAATATTCAGCCGTCGTCGTGTGTGGTGTGGTGGTGGTTATGAGGATGTTATGTTGTGATGTGTGTTTTGTGTTGTCTAAAAACTTGAAACCCTGATTCTATCATTTGTTTTTAAGTATCCTCCTCAGCAACTTTGCTCTCTTGTCATATTAACTAAAACTCTTTCAAAATGGGCTAAATAAATAGAGTGCCTGTTAATTAAACACTATTGTTTACATTTTTTGGGCAATTATTTCCTTTTACCTCATTTGATAAACCAATAATTTTTTCACACTACGTCATCCTTTACTGTTGTCTTCGTAAAAAAATATTACAACCACTGCCAATACTTCATATTGCAATATCGCTCCAACCAACTGATAATAGCATGCTGCGTTTTTAGGCTGCATTGTTCTGTTGTAACATGTGACAAACTTTACTTCCACGATTTTACGAAAATGTAGTATATTTTCTACGACAGTTGTCAGCATGTCCATGCTGTTTTTATGTATGCACTTCCATGTGATTTTACCACTGAAAGAAATACTATAAACAATTACTGTTATCGCGTTTAATAAGGCAAAGTTCAGGATCGACATGGGACGTCTTCAATTTCCTTTCCTTCTTGTAAAGTACCAAACAACGAGTTTTTCATGAGTACTTACAACTTAATGCGCATATTAGAATCTGCAGCTGCCTTTGGCCATTGGTTGTTGGTTTTGATCTATTGAAAGAAAGCAAATATACGGCACATGTTTAGCTTCAAACTTGAAATACAAACATAATTGATGATCTATCGGTCTACATTGTACAACTGAGTTTTTCAGTCTCAATTGCAATCAAAATCAATCATTTTAATTTCCATTTTACTCTCCATCAAACAACAGTAGTTCAAGTACAAACTTACAGTACCTCCAGTGTTACTGCGCTATAATTGATAATGGACTTACGAGCTTCCCTAGAGCAATTAGAAACAGCAGCACGCGTACTCCTGGTAAGTTTAATAATTTTAATTTTTAAAACGAAGAAATGTTGACTTTTTAATGTCGTGTATAAGTGGCGCATATATACAGAAACAGAACATTAATTGCTTTTGTGGGATGATTTTTGTGTCTGACATCTGAAGCTCATAAAATGTGTTGTTATTGTAGGCTGCCCCAAATGTGGTTTCCAAAGAAGAAAGGACATCTGCAGAAAACATTATATTAACATTCCGGAAGACAAGAAATGCATTTGTGTTTTGCAAATTTATTTTAGAAAATAGTCAAACTGAACTGGTAGTTTTCGAAACTGCGGATGTGCTCCGTAACAACCTTGTTCAAGACTGGTCAAAGATTCCTCCGGAAGACATTCAGCTTTTAAATAATCATATCTTAGGACTCCTCTTTGCGTCCACTGGCTTTTCCTACAGTATTCAAAGACGGCTAGCAGGTGTTGTGGCACTTATTGTGAAGCACCAAAGCCTTATCAATAATGGCAAACAAAGAACAGATCTGATAACTCACATTCTTTCAAATACTGTCGTTGCTTCTGGTCATGCACTAGTAAGCCCTCATAATATGATTAATATTTTTAAGATACGCCTTAGTTGTAAACAGATACTAACCTATATTTTAATATATTTAATATAACCATTTTGATTTTTATTATATAGGTTGTCGCATGCTGTATCCTTGATGCCTTGATGGGAGAGCATCAGTATGTCGTCAACGCCAGTGATGCTTCCCTGACGTATACAATGCACTTTGCAGCGAAGAAGGACTTTGAAAATTCTGACCTCGTCCGAATATTTCAGTTTTGTCTCCAATACCTTTCCACGTACGAGCACGGCCCTATGAAGAAACGCGATCTAGATCATGTGCTCAAACTACTGGAAAGTATTTTGTACTGGAACTTTACCAAGAACAATTTACCTAAAAGAATTGCGGGTGTCATTGAAATGGAAATGACGCCAGCATTCAAACCACCTAATTCTTGGCTACCCGTTGTGAATGATGCTGGATTCATACCATCTTTTTTCAATGTAAGTAACCGTATTAATCCGTATAAATGCATGACCTTGACCTATGACCTATTTGTAACGTCAGTTCAAATTCAACCTGTCTTTATGTTATCTAACTTAGATTCACGTTAAAGTTAGAGGAGACGAAGAATTCGTTCCAAGAACTGTAAACTTGATGACGCAGCTAGTTACAATGCACAGACCAGCAATGAATAAAGACACGCGAGTTGACTTTCTGTCACGACTTCTACCGTCATTTACTGCCCTATTGGAAATGTGAGAAATTGTACCTGATTGTACCTGTTTGTTCAATGCTACGTACTAAATTAAGTTAATCAATTTGTTATTGATGATGTAGGCAGAACAAACTTCCTGTTGAGGTATATGGACTCAGCGACGTTGTCAGAAAAATTCTTTTGTTCAACCGAGCTGCACTTTTATCATTCGTTCCCAGTCAAGTGCTGGAAGGGTTTCTTAAGGCAGTAGGATGTTTCTCGTGCCAGGTTATTCAACAGGCAACCATAGAGGAAGGGGTAGGTACTAAATTGGAAACCGTGCACTACAGCATAATCTATTCGTACAATTAAAGTTATACTGTAAACTCCCCATTTATTTGGAATAAAGCACATTACATTACATTACATACAGGATCAAAATAAATATACTATATGCACTTTGAATGTTTGATGTTCTAGAAAATGGGACTTGACGACAGGGTATACCGTGAGTCATTGACACGCGTGCTAGAAGCATGGATGAATATTTTGACAGACACAGAAAATGTACCGAAAGAAGTTGTGCAGCCAATCGTAACAAGTATCTTCAACCATTATCTTCAGGCGCACTTATCGCCACCGGAGGGATTCAGGCAGCCAGTAAATATAAAGCAATAATGCAGATAAAATGTTGTTTTAAATTAGTGATGTTTTAAATCTTAATTTGTGCGTGGTTGTGAATTTTTAGATAGCCAACGGAAATGATGACGGTGATGACGAAGATGAATTGGATACAAACCAATTCCGTGACCAACTTCAGGCTGCAGGAATCTTTGGTCGTTTCATTTTGCCTCATGCCATTCCCATCTTGACACAACTCCTTAGTTTCAAATGTCAAGCTCTACAAAAGCAAATGGAACTGGTCGCATCTAATGCTGCTCATCAAGACTCACTTGTTTCAATATTTGAAGATCTCCACTGGGGCATTTTGATAGCAGGACATGTGTTAGCCTTTGATGGCCTTGGGGAGACTAATTTGATACCTGCCGAAATCAACGAGACATCACTCGAAACTAGAGCAAATCCGGATGCATCAGCTGCAGCCTTTGAAAAATCGTTTCAAATGATCCCAGCAGCTATGGAGGATAACGTGGATCCTATAGTCAGACTCGTGTGCTGTGTGGTTATTATCAGTGAGACAGAAAGACGAGTCAGTGCCTCCGGTATGGCACATCTCCTCAGCCCAGAATTAACGGCTAACGTTCTCTGGTTTCTGCACCGATTTTGTCAGTCCTACTTTTTCGTCAACGAAGAGTATTACGCCTCCATAAGTCCCTGTTTTCTTGCGTCATGGGGAGTAGGTAGTCTGATCGCCAAACAGGCTCAAAATACTTTTTTAAGGAGAATAAGGGAAGATTTGGTGAGGTTTAGTGGGGAAACAGAAGTAATGAGGGAGGCAATTAATTTATTACTTGCTTTGGTGGACTCTACAAAAAAGTAGGTCTAAATCGAATTGTGACATATTAGATTGGGTATCGGGAAATTGGCTTTCTGATGCTGTGTGTGTTATTTTTAGAGCGGAATCTGCTATACAGAGTCCTGAATTGCTACCTTTAGTCCAGCTTACAAATGAAGTGGGTCCAGGCAAGTACCAAATGCCAAATGAGATCTACCGAAAATTTGTGCGAGCTGTAATCTGTGTCGGGAGTTGTTGCGAGGAAGAACAACGACGAGAACATTATTGGGATCAGATACTAGGACCTTTACTTCTAAGATTTAGACAGTTTATTACATTGAGCGTTGCCGACAGACATCGCGACGATGCAAGACTTGAACTCTCATGTGTTCTTAGTGGTTTTATTGGTAAGCTTTCAATTGACAATTTTACTGATTCTTTCTTCTTATAACCTGTAACTGTAAGTATTATTATTTGAGCACTATTATTTGTTAGGTACCGCAATGAGCGCTCATTCCCGAATTGCGTCTGCACTCTACCACAAAATCGCTCCCGTCGTCACCGAATGTGGTTCAATATTGGATGCGTATCATAACTACGTCGATATAGTAGAGTTGTGCCTGGAATTAGTAATTGAAGTATGCAAGCGCTCCCTGTCTTACCTCTCTGCTTCTGACTCTATTGGCATATACCAAGCTGCCATGTCAGTAGTCAAGTCATATGCTCTTCATGCAAGTGGTCGTATTTCTAGTGAAAAGACGGCAGAAGAAGACACCTACAATGATTTAGTGCTCCTTATTGAAATGCTGACGTGCCTTCTAGCGAAAGACTTTTTAGATTTGGGTCCTGACGCACTTTCTAATCCGAATTCAACACCCCCAGTATCTGCCTCTGACGTCTCCTTGCATGGTCTTGGAATCGTATTGCCTCTTTTAAACGGGGAACTTCTCCAGTATCCTAATCTTAGTAGTAAATATTTCCGACTTATAGCGTTTCTTAGCGAACTACACGCAGAGCGGATGCTTTCACTCCCGCCAATGATGATCCAAGCATTATATGAATCTGTCTCTTTGGGTCTACAAGGGGCAACGACGGAAACGTTCTCCAGTTGTTGTGAATTTATTACGTGCATGGCGCAACACATTGCACGCCATTCCCAACAAAACACCACTTCGGCAGAACTGTGTAAGCCTTTTCTCAAAGTGTTCCTTGAAATGGTACTATCTCAAAAGATTAGCAAGGACAACATACCCGCGGTGTCCACTTGTCTCTTCATACTTATCTCCGCTTTCTCTGTAAGAATATTAACATTTTGCATAAGTCCAGATGAGTTGCACTTCTTTCATTATATAAATTTAACTTACCTTAATGTTTTCAACTTTAGGAAACTTATAACGATCTTGTTAACCAACTTTTATCTACGAGGACAGATGAGGAAACACGGAAAACTCTATCCGAAGCATTTTCAAAACTTACAGAGAATCTGAATATGGTTGGCGGAGGAGATCGTGCTAGTCGTGCTAATTTCCGGGATCGCCTGGAAAATTTTATTTTTACAGCTCGTGGTTGCCTTGAATAGTGAATAGAATATTACTTAAGTATGGGATTGCTCGGTGTGTATCTCAGTCTCAGCATTTATGTATCTATCATGCAAAGTATACTTTCACTTAAAGTCATTCATCTACATTGAAACACGTGTACATTGACTATGGCATTATCAATGTAATAAGTTAAGTAGCAAAGAGCTACATCTTATCTATTAACTGATTACTAGCTGATTAATTATTTTATTAAGAAAACGTTATGCAGAGGGCAGATGGTAATGCTTTAGTAATACTACATATAGCGTATATAGTAAACTAATGCCGTTTTTGGAACGAGCAATATATGATAGCTTCATATTCGAAATAATGCGGATTTGTTTTGGCTATTTATGAAGCCATGTTCAGCCAATATTTGGAATACTTACCTGTAAAAACAAGGCCTGAAATTTACATTTTATCGAATGTTTTTTAAATCAAAATTTCTTAGCTCTTCTAATATACTATTTGGTTATTTACTGGATCTTTCTCGTACAACTGCTCACTTTTCTACAGAAATCTCACTTTTATGGTATGAAAAATTAATGATAATGATCAGCTCAGCTTTTGTGAACGTGGACTTTCTTCAAAACCAACGTGATTTTATTAAAATCTGATAGAATTGTTCGTCTACTTAAAACATGTACAACAATGGCATAATATATCATACTTATCTACCTTTTAACCAAAAAGGCATCGACAAAAAATATTTTATGAAATTAACAAAGGACTTCTCTTTCTAAGAAACGAAAACAATCGGTCAAGCTTGTATTTGAACTATGCACTCGCACGCCTATATTTAAAAAAAACTGTCTATCCAGAATATAATGCACATGAGTATTTGAAGATTAGTACTATTACGGCAACATCACCGCTGCCAATCAATATACTACATTATAGATAAAACGTAAGTTAAGGAGTTCTGCATTAAGGAGTACATTATAGACAGGAGTCTAAATTAACAATGTAATAAGATTCATGGGTTTCATAAAATAATGATTTTTTCATGGTCAGAACAGTCTAAAATTGGTTACCTTTGTCGAGTGTAGGAGATGCAATGATAAATATCAGTCATTGCATTAAAATTATCTCTATTACTGTTGCTAGAATATGACTATTATTCAAGCAATTATTTATTTTATAGTTTGTTTACTGTACTGTACCTACAATAGAAGTAGTTGCAGGCAATTTTTAAAGGTGTCACCGCCATTTGCTAGTTGTGTCCGTTTCTTTTCACAATAAGCTAACTTAATTGTTATTATATACCGAAAATATCTTTATTATAGGAGCACCCACCGGTGACTTGACAGTTCTTATTTTCTTTGAACATGTACGACAAAAAACCATAAAAATATTAAAAAAATAGCATCGAAAATTTATGAATGTATTTCTTAGCTAGCACTTCAGCGTACGTAAATAGTGTCTTTAAGAACATTTTTAAAAGGCGGAAAATAGCAGTTCCGACGAAAGGTTGTGCCTTTTTTGCTCATCGGGGTATTGGTATTTTACGCCTACTATAAATAACTACTGACGTAATTATTGTTGAAGAATACTTTTAGCCTTCGGATTCGATCATTATTAGTAAACTAGTATTTTTAAATCGAATGAAATCTTTGTATCACCACACCACCCACGGTTAGTACGGTTAATTGTAATAATTTATTATTATTAATAATAATTTCAAGTGAAAAAAATTTCTTATTTTATTTTGCACTGGTTGGCTTTCTAACACCATTAATTTACCCTTTATATTTTATATTAGTTATTAGTTGATGCGCCATTTTGCAAATTATTTTTATTTAAAATGAAAATATTAATTTGTTCACACTATAACTACTTTAAATTTTACCAACATTAGAAATGCGGCTTTCTCTAATCGTCACCTTCAGTATGAGAATAAATAGAATACTTGATGTTGTAATGATTGAGTTTCAATCATTTTTGTAATAATCGATAATCGTAGATAAATATCATATAATTTAATATTGATGTCATGTTGCATTGTTGTGTATGTCAATTATTATTAATACTTGAATTGTTATTGATGCAAAAAGATATAATACTCTCAATAATATGCGTTAATCATTCATTCATTTTCTATGCATTGTATTCATTCACACGGAATTTATTTTTGGCACGAGTTGTGGCAATACAGAAGTTTCAAAATAACCATAACCAAAGTAATCGTCATCTCAGAATCTTGGTATTTCACGTGGAATGTTACTATGTACTATGAGGATACCTCAATGTCATTATTGGCAGTCATAACAGATATTGTTGCTAACGCGATTTCCTTTGTAGTTTTCCGTGCGGTTATCGATTGCCCATTATTGGAAGATTGGTTGTTGTCCTTGGCATTACTAATATTTTTGGCATCCACGTGAGAAGATTTAACTTTTTTGTCATTAAAATACTTGACGACTTTCATGGCCTGTGCGATGCCGGACTCATATGCACCATGTAGTGTTGAGTAGTGGTTTTTGCTGAGAGCCTCTCCGGCCAATATTATCACAGGTTTCTGCAAGTAATAAAAAATGAAAATATACACACACTATTATTTGTTCAAGTTGCTAACGAACACAGTATAATGAGTACTAGGGTATATAATCGCAAGTGATTTGTTCCACCTAAAACCGTACAGGAACTTATACGGCACATCATCAAACTTTTACTTCCACTTTGCGCTTTTTTATTTCGTTCTTACATAGTCTAGGATTCTAGGATTTATAATGATGATTATTAGTATTGTTGTTTGGGATTCTTCGTAGAATACGTAGCAACGTAATAATAAACGCTAGACAACGGAAGTAAACTTTGATGCCAAAAACAAATGCCGAGTACGTTCTTACGGTTTTAGGTGCAATAAATCGCATAACTATGACAGCCTGTATTTATATAATCCAAATTTTCTAAAATTATTATTTTTACCTCGCCACCATATCCGTCGTTGACTGTAATAGGATCGCTTAGAACCGCACTAATGTCTCCTTTGACATTGTCCCCAGTCACAGACCGGTAGCTATAGGCACCTTCAAAGAACCTGTCTGTATTCCATTTTGACCTATGCATCAAATGAATCGGGTTTAGTGACGCTCTTATGTCAACAAGTTCTCATGCTAGAAGGAAATTTTCTCTCACACTGCAACTTTCGTTGGCAACGGAACATCGAATCCAGTGAAGTCCCTAAGAATTTGAACACAACGATTCTGAACTTGCGTATCTGATAATGTTTCAGCATAAACAGCCTCAGGCCCGCCTAGCCATGCTAAGAGAACGTTACGATTGTCCAGCACTGGATCAAAACCTGTGATAGTTTTATGCCATGTTTTATCCAAACTTTCCTTTTGAAATGATCCCTCACAACAGTCCAGATATTCATTCGGCCACACGAGCTGAAAACCCTTTAAGTTGCTTGGCCACCACGGTTCTGCCCACTCCAAAAATATTTTCGTCACTGGACCATATCCAGTACTGTATATAGCATTGGATAGCCTGTCAGGTATGTTTGGGGTAAAGAGAGACTCTAAGTTGGACTTTAAAACTCCCATTGATAAAGTCACTAAAACGATATCGCCCAAATAAGTTGATTCATCTTCCGTGGTTATTTTAATTTGACCATTGGATTCCCAGTTGATATTCTTTGCAGGAGAATTGTATATTACAGCTGGGCATGTGGAATCCGGGAAGTTCAAAACCTTGTCGACAAAGGACTGAGCTCCGCTTACAAAATTGTTGTAGTGTTCTCCAGGATTTACCTCAAATTCCGACCAGCGATATAGGCTTACCTTTCATGAAAAAAATGGTTCAAACATTAATTAAAAGCGTGTAATGAACCACATTGTGCAGCTAAAATGACATGCATTATGCATATATGCAAAGTTGTTGTGTTCAAAATAAATGTTATTGTGTATACGTCATTCATGCCTTGACAGGAATTGTCTATCCTTTGAAAACTCATTCCCCATTGAAACAAAGCAAGTCGGACAGAGGAGTCTTCCAAGTCAGGATATCGTTCTTTTAGGTAACGATAAAAATTGTCCTGTAAGTATTTCCCCATGGAAGTGCGAGTGAGTTTGGAATCAACTTCAGCGTTGTCTTGCACCGTTTCTATGGAAAATACCGATTCCACTTTTTCAATGTTGTCTTCAAGCCAACCAAGAACCTCATCTACTACGGCGTTGTCAATTTTACTTCCATCTGGACAAAGGAAGTCGCCTATGGAAAATTATAAAATTCAAAATTTCTTTAAAATGAACTGATAAAAGTGTCGCATGTCACTTGCACCCTTCCAAACAAGGCAACAATGTTTCATTTCCTGTCATATTCAATACCTTTGCCTTCCCAACTAGTTTTCACGTGGCGGTGGTTAGATGCCTTGATCAGTTGACAAAATTCATTCTGTTCTCCATGAATCCATTGTGCTCCCAATTCAATAAGCCCATTGCCAAAATTTTCCGTAAGAATCCTCCCTCCCGCTTTTGATGTGGCTTCCAAAACAATTACATCGGTAATCCCATTTTTTTGAAGATATCGAGCTGCACTAAGGCCTGAAATCCCTGCACCAATTATTACTGTTTGATGCTTTGCCGGTAATGATCCAGAGGTTTTGTCGGTTTGTTCATCCATTACGAATTACGTTCAATGGAGATATTGTTCTGTAGTTAAGAAATCGTTTAATGCTGGCTGACCCTTCGTTCGCATGTCTTCACACTCTCCACTTAAAAATCCAACTACGGGCCTTGTTCATCATTCATCAACATCATATATACTTATCCAGGAGCATATGGCGAATTTTCCGAGAATACAAGAGTCAATTTATGCTGTGTCTTCAGAAATGGTAATTATCTAAGCATAAAAATAATAGGCGGGGAGTCAAATGAAACCATGATAAATCGGAGAGGTGGTGATCCAAGAATGCATGACATGCGTAACAGTTTTTTCATTCATATGCAGTGGTAGAATCTAACAATTTTATTTTATTGAAATTTTACTGAACCCGAAGATTGGAGTTCAATGTTACAATCTGCAGCGTAATGAATGAAATGTAA